>JAJHUR010077084.1:0-22978 GCA_027495735.1 Lutjanus campechanus | reverse complement strand
GCATTATAGGTACTGAAGGATGTGTACCAGCCTTAATGTAGATATCTAATGGGGTTATTTTCAGACCGTGCAGTCACTTTGTTAAAGCAAGAATATCACATGATGTGAGGGAAGCCCTGTAGTCTGATGTCTCTGACATTACATTTAATGCACAGCTCACTCTCTGTCCACTCATAATGGATAGATGCTTTCTCCTCTTGAGTACAGGAAGCACTCCTCTTTACAGCACTTCCTGAATTGTAAGGAGAGTGAGTTTGCTGTGGCAGAAGTCACAAGTCCACACTACACAAGAAGTAACAGTAACAACTGACCCGTAACAGAAGACTGTAGATTCACATAAATAGGTTTCTCTTTAAAATCTAGACAAAACTCAAAAAGTCTAAATATATGAAGTCTGATATATAAAACTCTCCTTAGTACAATAAAATGAAGATTGTTTAAAGGAGCTACAAAGAATGTTCATATCGCCTTGATATTGGAGGCTCCATTTCACAATACCTGGTAGTAGTGTAAAATGATCTAAGGAAAAGTCTCCTGGCTAACATAATACTCACTGTAACATATCCTGGGAAAAGTCTTTGAAAAACTCGCAGTAAATACAGTCCAGCATCAATCAAAGTTAGCAAGAGTCTCCCAGATTTCAGCGTGTCTATCAGTACTTTTTGAACGTTTTCAGCACATTTAAACCGATGATTTGATGATGCCTTATTTAGTTTTGTGCATGGCTAGGCAAGAAACAGACGCGACAAATTAAATTTTTGTTTTTTGTTTTTGCTCTTAATTTGAAGCTTGACTCACCTAACTTGGATAATTATGAAGGCATCACAGGGTTTAGTTAGTAACTATTTTTAAAATATTTTTTAAATTTAAAAACACAGTCAATAACTGTCTTAAGGGCTGGACGTGGAAATGGCAATTAGAAGCCAAAATACCATGATAATACTGATAACAGTGATTATTTAGGTCACTAGAAACATGGTGAAAATTTTTCATACTGTTTCATTAAGAATAACTTGTTAACTGGTTTCTGTAAAATGTATGATTACACTCAGCTTGCTAACACTAATCTACAGACTAGCGTTAGCTGTAGGCATGCAACTTGTTTAGCCATTGCCTAAATGTGTGAGAAGCATGTTACCCAACTCTTACCACCTAAAACCAAACACAGTAATCTATAGTTGTCAATATCTATCTCCAAGTTTGCATTTGTAGGTCATATGGAGGCATCAGTATTAAGCTGAGACTGTTTCCTAACAAGTTAAAAACTTCAGCAAACTATTTAAGAGTAACGCAGGCAAACTTGACCATAACATTAAAAATTAAATTTTCCCACCGTTTAGGGAATGGGAGGGTTAGAAGTTTTTCATTCTTCAGTAAACATGCGCGCACACACACACACACACAGAAACGAAAACATTCTGGTTTCTTCTCCCCTGAAATGTAAACAGCATTGGAAAGCATTGAAGCCTGACTGGCACAATGGCCTCCCTCCAAGCGTACTGTCACTCACACTCTGGGGAGAGACACCTCACTGCAGGAGGTGGCGCGACCCCCTGAGACTTAACGAAATGACACCTTAACACAGACACACAGACACAGACACACACACACACACACAAAGTGAGAGAATCACAGACGCACAATTATACGCTCTAAGGCCACTAATTGGCTTGCTTGGCTGTGTGTGAATACTAACTGGGTGCAGGGCAGCAGCTGTTGTTACGGGCAGTTCTCTCAAAGGTGAAGAGGGGAGGAAGAGAAGAGGAGGAAGAGTGTGTGTGTGTGTGTTTGGAATGAAGAATTTGGTCTCACGCTGTGTCGTCCCCCATGCCAACAGCCAATTACCTGCGTGTGAAGCTGGAGCCCTCCCTGCCTTTCTGTCAGGGCCTGTCTCGTCTTAAAGCGGGATTGGACAATGCTGTTTCCTGTCTTGAGTTCTCCCGCCCTGCCTGAGAGACCACGATATGGCTGCTATCCCATAATCGTTGCCATCTTTACCCACCCCACACTGCCCACATCAGTGCCCTTTCAGATATTTTTGTTCCTCTACCCTCTAGTCACTTAACATTTCCCTCTACAAAGAAGACACAGCTCGCAGTATGTAGGGATTTAGTGTTTCCCCACCACATATAGGCTGTACTGGGCGACTGGCCCAGATATTAATGGACGCCAGAGTTTATTTTGACCTATTTTAACAGTGGCAGAGGCTCTTAAAGACAGTCTGACGTCATAAAAGTGAAGAGGTGGTCTAAAGTTTGTCTGCCAGCTAACGCTCGACTTATCGTTACCACATAAAGGCTTACACGGACTTACCAATTTATTCGCTACACTTGTTCTAAAAATGCAATCCAATACTATAAACCTGAAATAAGTCCGACCTTTGTAAAGCCAGGGATTCCTGCATCTGATCGGCCTTTTGAGCTGCACTCGCTGCTGGATGGAGCTCTTTTTAAAGCTCATACAAAAAAGAACTGCTATATTTATATTGGGGGAAAAAGGAAACAATAATCCACATGTTTGAAATTAATATTAATATTATGCAGGAATCCTTTTAGTGGAGGCGTTAATTGTTGAATTAGTTATCAACGACTTCAGTGCAAAGACAGAAGCATTCGCCTTCAAAAACAATACTTGGAAACAGGATGCAATAGAAAGTCCATCTTCAGAGAGCCTCAAATCAAACCTTGGTTAAAGCTCATCCAAAGAAGAACTGCTATGTTCATGTTGGGGGGAAAAAACAAACAATAGTCCACACCTTTGAAATTAGATTGTTATTTTGCAGGAATTCTCCCTATGAAACCTTTTACCAGAGGCGTTAATTGCTAAATTAGCTATCAACAACTTCAGTGCAAAGACAGAAGTGCCAGCCTTCAAAAATAACACCAGGAAACAGGATATAATAGAAACTGCATCTTCAGAAAGCCTCAAATCAAACCAGGGACTCAATCATCCCCACTACATTTAGCTTCATTTGCACATGAAATGATGTTGCCTCTGGTGTCTGTAATTGCTTTGTTTTGCATTGACAAGTGACTTGTTATTGTGCCATCTTATCAGTTGACACTGTTTTGTTAAGGCTATATCAACCCATCTGGTTCGGTAATTTGCAGCAGCGCACGTCAATTTGTTTCACAGTGTTAATGTTTCTGGTTTTGATTGGTATTTTGTTGTCTTATGTTTTTTCCTGTCTTTTTTTTTTTACATTTAATCTTGCTAAAAAATAATAATTTCCCTTAACAGACATCGTCGCTTATAGAAACTGAAGTTAGTAGTGAAGCTTCTCCAAGGACATGACCTAAATTCACATTTAGTTACTCAGTTTTTAATCTCAAGGTTGGTACAGCTTTTAAAGAGTAAAATTCAAACACTTTTCATGCATTTTCAAGTTATGTAAAGCAATTATCAGACTCTTTGTTACTATAAATGCAACTGCAAATTCCTCTATCAATGCTTACCGTTGTTTTGTTTATTTTACCAGCTGTTAACATCAACTTTGATTGTGTGTTTTGTTCACAGCTAATTTCAAGCATTAGGGATCAACAGAGGACATCAGTATATAGCTATGAATTGTTTTGATTTTGTTGATACTGTGGATCCAGTACTTTACTCTTATCGGGTCTTTTTCTTCATGAATAATTGCTTTAAAAATAGCTTATAAAAAGAATAAATTTAGAATGAAAGATTTTAAACGCAACTAAATGTTTACAGAGCAGCAAGGTTTCTATATAAACTCAACATTGTTTCACTGGGGACAGATTTAAAATGTCAATAACATAAATCATGTTCCTGAGTGATGTTTAGAAAGAATGAAGAACACAGACATTCACTATCCATCCTGTCCTCCTCCCTCTGCTGCTCATGTGATTTACTGCCTGCAGGTACCACTGGCAGAGGGAGGAGGGGCGGCTTTGCCTCAGCCAGCAGGTAAGTTCACAAGAATTTGCCAATTTTTTAGGTATGTGGCAAACTGAGATGAACAGTTAGACAAACTACAGACAGCTTTCGTTTTAGGTGTGGTTCTAACAAGCAAGACCATTGTGCTTACGTGAAACATAGGAGATTGATAAGAGACAGAGCGACTTGAAATATCACTTCCTACCAACATGTTAATGCTTGTTGAACAGATGTATTGATAGAAGTATTGGCTTTATACTCAAAGGTTTTACTGCACTAAAATTAACGAGAGTAGTTGTTTGCAACTTGAGTAACGTTAATCTTTGAGCGACTTCTCTGCTCTGTTGTTCGCTGACTTCACTCCATAATGTGTGTTGCGCTTATCAATATTCAGGTTTCGGTACCCATCTCTTAGTCTTGCATAGCCAGATCTGTCTCCACAGCGTTCAGCAGTGGAGGAAGGTCCTGCTCCACACATTCTCATTCTGCTACAGAGGAAAAACAGGCTTGTTTGTATTTCTCTAAACCACTGAGCACAGACTGCAGCGGTGGATGGATGTCGGGAGGCAATGCCTGGCATTAAAAATGTCCAAATCACTGCGAAAGAAAAGGTAACAGCTGCTAACTTGTTTACATTCATATCGTTAGTGACCCAGATGCTAATTAGCCATTTTCAGTGTGTAGGTTGCTATTTCAGAGGTTGTTGTTGTGTCCTGGGGACTTTGAAAACACAGAGAGCGGCTGCTGGGATGCCTCCTGAAACAAATAGCCAATGGCAGGCTAACACCCACAGAGTACATCCGGTGAGTCAGACTACCCATGTCTAAGTGTGTGTTGGTGAAACACTAGACGATGTTGAAGATCAAGCATTTTTCAAGGAGTTTATTCAATTTCATGCATATTCCTAACTTTGAAAGCACGTGGGTTAAAATTAAGCATTTTCCAAACTCTCAAGACGTCGTATGAACTCTGTTGTCTGTGTCTCATAATTAACTGATTTGTCCACGTAGTCTATAAATAGTCACAAGATGAGGAACGCAGACATTTTCCTGTCTGGAATGTAATGTGAATTAAGCCTGCAAACAGATGCTTTTCAGTTGTCTGTTCCAACCAAGTCAGCACTTCTTTGAGAGCATTAGGACCGTCTACTGATCGATCGTTAGCTTCTAAGGTTAAGCAGCCCGGCGATACTGAAGCTACAGGTCTTACTGTAAAGCGATACGCTGGACATTTCCCATGACCTCAAAGTAAATGTGTTTGGCTTGCAGAAACAGTGGGAGTGGAAATTTATTTAAGCTTACCTTTTGACGGAAACAGCCGCAGTAACGTCCAAGCAGACATGGGGAGAGAAGGAAAGAAAACAAGAACGTTAGCCACGGGCTCAGTACCAACACAGACAAAAAGACAGGAGAGGGTCTCTCTCTGCCAGCATCACATCTGTCTCTTTATTTTGTATTTGTCTGTTTTTTTTAGTATAACCTTGAGGCAATATGGACAATTGTATCTTTGAGAGGTGTTTCTTTAATGTTCTTCTCACACAATGCATCACTGCAGTAATAGTGAGATCCCTCCTGGCACCTACACCGCTGTGCATGTGAATGGACTGCAGGACAAGATAAATCAATCCAGCTGCAAACATGAATCCATCTATTCAGCCTTCATTTGTTTTCCCAAAACTATATGGCCATGATGGATTTACAGTCCATCATAGCTGGCGGTATAAACCTTGCCGGCAACAGCAGAAGTAGTCTCGGGGGCCAAAACAAAGGGCTTCTGGGTAATGCTTTCATCCTGGAAAGAGCGGTTCAGGTCAACACATCTTCCTCTCCCGCTTTCTCTCTGCCTCAAAGGAGCGATCTATGAAAAGGTGCACCAACTACATTTTCTAAAAGCCCCCATGAGCTGTGCAACATAAATCTATTTTTTTCCCCTTCACTGGCTCCCTGTCCCCATTTATCTTCCCACTGTTTTGGGCTCAGCCTGAACGCCACAGGAGAGGAGAGAGAAGAGAAGGAAAAGCTAAATAACAGATAGTGCATCAAAAAGTGGGAGAGGGGCGGATAGCCATTCTGCAGCGTCTTTAACACCAGACCTCCATGGCCTCCATGGCCTCCATGACAAGACCCCTCGCCCTCCTGCTCACCCTCTGAACCTCACTGACGTGCTCAGAACACATTGCTTTATTGCCTGTAAAATAGACACACTGGCCTATTTATAAGAGGATTAAGTAAAGAAAGAAAGACAGCAGGAGGGTGCTCTGTCTCTGCCAGAACTCCCAGCCTGAGGGGGAGGACCCGTTACATGGACAATACAGCACATATATGTGGACTGACGTGATCTGCGGTACAACACAGAGCACGTCCAAGGTGAATGTTTCCAGGACACCACGTGATCAGGAGGTATATGCGTTTCCTCTGTGACTGAGGCAAATGAAAACGCACAAAGCAACACCACCCTGACGTTGGCTTGTGGGAAAGAGCTGCGTTCAGACGACAAGACGAGTACACACTCTGTCAATAAATTCATGTGCACACTGAATAGATAGAGGCACAAACAAACACTTGTACACACTCCAAAGAAAGATTAAGACAAGGATTTAAAACAATGGAAATTTAAGGAAAATTTAATTCATTTAAATGGTACTGGCATTGGTGGATTCACTTGAGAGGGTAAATTTACATACTTTTTTTTTTTTGGCTCAACTTTGGTGAATGTTTGGGCTGCCCCGGTGGCTGAGGGGTTAAGGCACCAACCATGAACCGCAATGTCCCCAGTTCAACTCTAGCCAGAGGCTTTTGTTGCTCTTTCCCCAAATGTCCTGTCATCACTTTACTGTCTGCTCTTTAGTAAAGGGCACAAAATTCCCCTCTTAAATTTTTTTGGTGGACTTGGTGGAATGGACAACTGGAGAGGCCAATTTCTGCAAGATCAATTTAATCGTGAGGCAAAAACAAATGTCTCTGTGTAATGAAAGCTAAGTCAACTTAAATTATAGAAGTAAAAGGGACTGGATATCAAACCACAGTATTAAAACAATATTTGAGCACAGGACTGATCATTCAGAAAGCTCTTATGCACGTCTGTGTGGGTATGGTTCGGTCAAAAGCTGTTAAAACTGCTGTTTTTATCCTACTCTGTGTAATTTGTCCATTTATTAAGTCCATTGAAAGTGTGCGACAGCGATGCCAAAGTAATAAGCCCTGAATTACTACTGTATAAAATGCAAACAATAATATACTGTCTGAATGACACACAACCAATGTTATTTTCAATACCTTCATGATGATATCTCGTTTGATTGCTAATGATCTGTAAAGAACTTTGTAACATTAAGAAAAGTGCTTTATAAATAAAGTTTATTATAATGTGTAACTAATATATTCTACATGAATATTTGAATAGAAGATAGCATATTTTTTTTCAATATCTTCCATGTCGTGTGATCCAGTGACTCCAAATCAATACTGAATTTTATTACTTCACTGGACAAAAAAGAAACACCTCTTTTTATTGGATTTTAGCACTTCTTCTTTCATATATTTTTATATTTATGGAAAAATCCATGATTTTATTTCTCTGAGCTCTGTGCCCTTTTGCCCCTTTTCCTCCAGTTTCTTTGTCTGCCCTGAAGTTGCAAAGCAAAAAGGGAAACCGGGATTTTCTTTTCACTTAAGTGCAGCACAGTCCAAAGCTGCATGACCAAACTATGTACGTTGCACATACCATGCACACTCTCCAGCCTTTGCCACCTCTGTCTCAAACACATCCAGGGAAAATCCTGTGATGTCATAACAGTTTCACCCGGCATTGCTGTGACTAGAATCCCACCTACACTGAGGGGATACCAGCTGCAGTGGGACACAAAATCAAGAAAAGTAACTGGTACCAAAAGCGTGTCAAGTTGAGTTGAGCCAAGCTGTACCATGCAGTGGAAACACAGCATGTCACCAAGCTTCTAGAACAACAAATGTCTCAACGACGCACGGATGAATCTCCCTGGGGCAGTTGCTGGTGTGAACAGGCCTTGAGAAATGATACAACAAAGCTTCTTGATGTTGTTTAATAAACGGTAAGTTCTCTGTGCCTTACAGAAGACAAAAGATTGACATACAACTCCAGTTAACAAACTAAAGTTAACCAACAGGACCATAACCTGCCTGACCCACCCACACTGCCTCAAGTTCATCTTTGAACATCCTCAAAAGAAGTATAACCAATAAATCTCACTTGGCTCTTAAAAGGTGTAAAGGAAACCCTCGCTGTTAAGCATCATCTATAACTGTCTCGCCCCCGCCCGGGTATCAGTAGCACAAAGAGCAGCTCTGCCTCCTCAACATCAATGGTGGCCGCTGCCTCAAGACCTGGTGATTTAATGATTTTTCTCAGGCTTCAGAGGCTGGGTGAGCTTCAGTAACAGAACCCTCCCTTGACTTTTAAATTGCCTGTTGCTACCAAAAAGATCTCGTTCCCGTCAGAAAAACAGTGGAGCCTTACCGGCAAATGCCAAACAATAACAGATCGAGTTACACTGTAAAAATAGGAGTATCTGCATGTCTAATTTCAGCCCCCTGCCCCACCCCTCTCAGGCGTCCAGTAACAGCCTGTTCTATCTTTCCATCTGGCCTCAACCCAGAAGCCAGGCTATAGGGCTAATACAGCCTTAGTCCAGTTCTCAGGTGTCAGCCCTATTGAATTGAAGCTGGGAGGGATGGGGCACTGTAGTGAGTAAACCCCCCCTTTTCAAACTCGCCCAGGACCAGTGCAACAGCAGGGAGGGAAGCAAAAACACTGGGTTAGGGATCGTTCATTCCTTGTTCAGCAGGCTTCAACACACAGGCTGTTTGTTTCCATTCTTCATTTCAGCAGGACGTATTGATCCACAGCCCCGTGCAGCACAAGGTCTTGTCTAAGGAAGGACCCAGACATGCCCCTGTAATGGGCTGATAGGCTTACACAAGGAGGGGATGTGAGCTGCATTATAAAGAAATGGGGAGAATCCTCCTTTGGTTATTGGAGGAGCCTGCAGGTCATCAATTGCCAAGTAAATGCATCATGTAATTAGATTCTGCTGGTACAAAATGAGAACTCATAACCTATATATCGTTTGTAATGGATCTATATTTTTTTAGGGAGGTTGTGGTAACAGAACGAAAGGTGGGTGGGGGCAATGTGAGGGACCCAGAGTATCCTTCATGCATCTCCCACCGTCCAGACAGCATCTTCCAACAGGCGTTTCCACGGCAACCATGGCAGGACAGTGATCCTCCTGGGAGAAGGAGCCTCCCTGGTGGTCAAAGGTCAATTAAGGGTAATTTATTTTCGCTGAGAGAAGCAATGATCCCCCTATCTTCAAGCAACCATCCTCCCTGTATGCTTTTTCTTCAGAGGGAGGAGAGTTAATATTCATCCACAAGTGACAAATGCCTTTGGCTGCTGTATATTTTTGCTTTAAACTTACTTGTTAAAAAAATTTGCTTCAGCGGGTATTTGTCACATTTACATCAGACATGTGCATAACATGATTTTGGTTTTCCATTTTTGTTTCCCCAAAAAGCAATATAAAAAACACTGTAGTTTAGGGCTAGGAAATGTAGCTGAAACAATTCTCACATTTTTTTTTCTTATTTCAGTCTATATAGGTAATTATTGATGGCTTTTAATGAAGACCAAGAGGACAGAAGTTGAATTTAATCACATCACTTTAATTTAATAGCCTTAATTTGATCAGGGCCCACAGATAATAACCTTATAGAATAAAAAAAAGCTATACTCGTGTATTTGTTTTGTGTTTTGTAGTACACACTTTGTTAAACCAGAGTGAAAAAGGGCAGTTTTCTTATGCTGTTTGCCCTCAATCTCCTCATAGGCAGCAATGCGTCTTTACCCTTTTGTGACAACAGCACAGCAAGAACAATCTAACCTCAATCTAACGTTTGGTGACCTGAATACGGCTGGAGTCGAGACGATGCCCAGAGGCTGTTTCACATAAGAGATATCTAAGGCAATATCAACTGTATGGATATGAAGTGTTCACCCGCTGAGCCGTGCCCCATTAAGACGCCCCGCTCCAAGGGTTAAAAGGCTATCGTGTCAGTGAGGGCCAACAGTAAGACGGTTCGATGCCACATGAATGTTAAGGATGCTTCTGACAAAGCTGCAGCACTAAATTGACCTGAAACCCCAGGCCAAGCAACCAATGGCAGACCTGCTCAGTGGGTGACCTGTCCCCATGGCTTATTAAACGGCAGCACTTAACAGCACATCAACAGAAATCACAACAGGCACAAATATTTCTCTACAACCGACAATGCAATCCACTGGCATCAGGAGATACTATACAGCTAATTCAGGCAAATGACATTTACTGAAGAGTTATTTAGATGCTATCGGTGGCTCGGGTCTTTGTGCTAAGGGGATTAGCGCCACCGTGCCCACCGCTGAAAGGCGTCTTTGTGGCTGTAGTCTTTAGCGGGATGGGAGAGCGGCTCAGATGCCTGCGTGGAGGGTGTCAGTTATCAGGGATCCTGCCATGCCTTGCTAATCTCTGGCCCCGCAGAGTTCCTGAACCCCAGCCAGCGTGTCCTACGCCAGCCTCTAGAGTTCCCTCAAACCAGAGGGACAATGATAGGTATTCACAGGGAGAGCCACTGGACTGTCAAGTTCCTCTCCTTGAGTGAGCAGCATAAGGGCAGGGGGAAGGCTAAGGGCTGCAGGATGAGGGATCCAAAGCACCACTACTGCTTCAGCCACCAGGAGCACTCAACAGAGACAAGCTTCAGGCATATTGGCAGAGTGCACCCACACAGGCACAAACCACTGCGAGGTAATAAAGCCAGGATGAATGTGTCATTAAGAAGGTGTCTTTCAGTTATTTCCCTCCAGTGGTCTGTCACATGCCATTGTAAAGAAATTCTTTACTTTCTTTTCTTTACTGTTAGTGAAAAGAAAGGGTGGGGAGGTGAGATTACAGTGGACATGATGACTGCAAAACTGCATCAGTGGACATCAGGACTGGGAGGCTCTAGGTACATCATAATTTGATTTGATTTCTACTCAGGCTGCCAAGACTTCATTACAAAACTTGATGCATCTCAACAGTGCTCAAAATTGAGGATGTCCCCTTGTCTCAGGGACAATAAAAGATAGCATCTGGGACACACAAAAAATTATGTCAGGAACAATTCTGACAGTAAAGAAACTTATCATGACAAAAACATCAGAGCACATTTCCAAATAGGTGTTATTTGGATAAACTGACGGCATATTGGGAATCTAAAGGGTTACTTTCTCGCCTGAAAAAGTGACAACAGTCCATTTAATCCATGGTCAGTCACTCACGTATGTGTATTGTTCTGACATGCCTGAATCTGTATAGTTAAACATATGGCTCACCTCTGAATTTTCACTCACCCAGAAAACATCTGTGTAACATGTAAGTTAACTTCAGGACATCTGTGTCTTCCCAGTCTCAGAGCCAATATGCTATTTTCTGACAAACAAATTAGCATTCACATTCATATGCCATATGCCTATAGATTCTGCATTCATATGCAGATATCAGCGGAGCGAGGTGTGTAACATCTGGCACTGTAAAAATGTTATTCAGGGTTTCTTGAACCTTGGTTGGTGTATATAAGTGTCTAAATAATAACTGCACTGTTAAAATGTATGGAATTGTGTACAACCTATTGTACTTGTCTTAAGGAACCGTTTAATGAGCAGCAATGTCAGAATGGAAGAAAAACTGTTATTTGGGTTAATGGTTGTAAAGTCTGGGACAACTGAAAGTAGAATTCAGGACATCTGCAAGACACCAGGGAAAAAAGTTAATTTCAAGCCCTGGTTTACACGGCCTGTCTTTCTTATTTTCACAATCCAACTGCTTTTTTTTTTAAATAAAAAACAAGAGATAAATTATTAAATACTGCTTGTTACTTTTATATTGTGTTTTCTTGTACTGAGCATACTCTTGAATAAAAACATTATTATGTATTATTAAGACCTATTTCAAAATTCTGATAAGAGCTGTTCCTTTGATGTGGAATTGTTAACACAATGGTTTTAAGAATCACTTACTGTCTCCACCTCTACTTTACACAGCACCTTGAGTTTCTACAGAACTGTGCTTGAACTATGTGGTGGAAAAAAAAAGAGACCTACTTGTGAGAATTCAAAATTCCACATTAACATCAAACACAGTAACAGCTTAATCAGTTTCCTGCATACAGTTATCTATCTATCCAAAAGTAATGCAAAATTCCTGCAGGGTACACTGGTTAATGAAAAAGTGGGTCACAGAAATACACTGCCATATGTTCCCAAAAGATCAGCACTGTTTCACTCTCCCAAACACTCGTGTGTGTTATCTCTGATGTTTTAATTAAATGTAGATGAGTAGGAGGAAGGGAAAGATAATGCGGCGCAGCTGAAATTTTCTTTCCAGACATCCCGGAGTTTAAGGAGTTTGGTTTGGAAGGGGGTAAAAAGGGTTGCGTGGGTACAGAGGGAGGACGGTGGAAGAGCGGGGAGGGGAGCAGTGGATTATTGCAACCAAATGAAGAGATGATTCATTGAACTGTTGAATTAATTTGTGGCTGTCAGTTTCTCTTTCACAGTGTAGTGTTCAGGGGTGTGGGGTGTCTGCCCCCACCATTCCCTGGATCCCACCTCTTCCTCCACATGCCTTGGCGCAGCACAGCTTGGCTCTCCTCAGCCCTTTATGGCCTCCTTTCCACTCAACTGGGAAGCAGACATGCAGAGGACTATCGTAAATGCTTGGCTGCAGAACTTCACAGACCAGCGTCTCTTCTCCTCCTCCTCAGGTCTTCCCATTGTCCCCTTAACCTAGTGTCTGGCGTGATGTGTCACAACCCCCCAGTATCAGCTCAATCCTGGTTCTGCACAGATCATCTACCTCTTTGAGGAACGTAAATAGCAGGCAGATTGCGGTCCAAGGTTTGTTACAGTAAGCCAAGTCAATGAAAGCATGCATCATATCACCCCAACACTTCTCTGGCTTCAAAAAGAGCAATGAAGTCAGGCAGAAGATCAAGCAGCTCGCTGTAACATAAAGCTATAAAGTACGTTCAGAGTCTGTGCTAACTGCTCTGAGGAAGTCCTCAAGGGTAAAATACTGCCGAGCAAACACATACCGTTAAGACCAAGACAGATTCAGCTGTAATTTAACTACAGAAGCATGGGGATCACAACGCTTATTGCTCCTGACAGCACTGAGGAAATGGAAGTCTCTTTCACTGAGCAAGCGTTGGGGACGCGACACGGTCAAGCAATCAGGGACAGCGGTCTGTGGCGTCCCGACAACAATCCCTGACACACACACACACACCTCCTTTTGGCACTGCAGTGGAATGCGGCCGCTAACAGCTCAGACCCATCTTGGTGCTCACTGAGCAGCAGCTAAGTACAATGTCTCTTTTCAAAGGAGACGCTCAGATGAAAGAAGCCAAGTTAATTGCCTTGGTTACAATAGAAACCTCCCTGTAAGGCCGTCCCATTTCCCCTGGCAATTAGGGCTCACTTCCCCCCCAAGTACACGTGAAGAAGCCGTGGGGTCAACACTCGTGTGACTGAGCCGTGGCATGAAAACCAGATTCCACCTGTCATGTGCTAGTCGTCCATAGAGCATGTAGGACATGATGGATTGGTTCCTGGGTGCCGTCACTACAAAGGTGTAACAGGAAAGAATGGAGGCCAACATTTTTAACAAAGACAGCTTGGCTGCTCTCGCCGAGCTTATGTTGAAATACATCTCTTTTAGGAAATGTATGCCAAAAAGATCACATGTAAAATAATCAAACAGATGTGTTCTAGTCCATGGGTGTATTATAGAGACTGAATACAGCATTAGAGGCGGACCTCTGTTCATTCTTAGGAGAGCAACTCAGTGGCCCATGAAGCCAACTTCAGTGTTGGAGCTTTTGCATATGCTTCTGCATTGTGCGGCCCATAAAGAAAGTACAGTAGAGATTTCCTTTGGCTGACTGGCTAACTTCCGGTTTACCCTCTGGTATCTTTAATGGGATGAGATCATTTAATCATGGAGCTCTTCTAAACTTTCCAAGTGTTATTGGAAAAGATGGACCGAATTGTGTTAGGGAAACAAGCCAATTCGTGGGGGTTGTGTTGCTCAATAAAAATGATCTCTGCTGTTTTACAGCTGCTTCTTTCACTTACTTTCACAGTAAGTCTTCTTGGGGGCTTGATTACATCTGACAAAACTCAGCACATGCAAGAGAAACTTCAATAACTCCTTTAATTTATTAAACTATGCCGTGTGTGTATATCAGGTATCAGCAATTGGTTGAATCCACTGCTGGTTACTTTTGTGGGCAATTTTTTTGTCATTTTATTTTGCTCATTTAATGCTCTGAGTGACGGATGCTGCTCAGCGACACACTCTCATCCTGCTGCACAACACACACCCACTGAGCTGGATGGAGAGTGAGATGTAAACAGCCTGTACAGCCAGAATATTTTCACATTTACAGGAGTGAATAAGAGATTTATTGAGACCAAATCAGAGTTGGTGATTGTTGGAACAGTGGAAAGGCGAACAAAGATGGTTTGAGTTCTGTTTTGTTTTTCTGTTGAGTTTGAATAAAGTGTGTTTCACAATGAGTTATCAATGCCTCAGTTCAGTAAAAGGGAAAAACTTGGATCAAGAAGGTTTACGGTTGTATTTTTCTGTTTAATAAGGAAAACTGGTGAAAGAATGTTTCATTTCTTGACACTTGTGAGTTTATTTTGTTTACTTTTCGAACGCAGCGTACATGATGTAGCAAACTCTCACAAGAACTGATGAATTGATGGTGGCCAGTTAGAAAATTTTAACTACTTTAAGCTGCTAAATGATTGTAAAATCACCATAGTGATATGGATTCAAATATTCAAAGGGTGCTGACTTGTTATCAGGCTTGCATGCTCCAACAAATAGGCCTTCATCAGAGAAGAGTCGACTGCCAAAGGAAAAGAACAAAAGTCCTAAAAAGCTGAAGAACTGCCACACAGATTCTTTCCAAGAACGTCATATCTAGATTAAAACATTTAACAGTTACAGACAAAAGATTGGTGCCATTGATTTCCAAGTAGCCGACATCCCATTTTTTTCAATAAAGCTGTTCAGATGCAGATTTTAAACTAATAACAACCAGCTGGTGAGAAGCACAAATAATACTTTCTGTGTTCGCATAGCAGTAAGTAAAATCTCATCATCTGCCCACGTCTATGAGTCTGCAGCCCAAGATTTATGACTACATGGACTCACATGAACTGCACATTTCTGAGAATTATCAGGGACTTTAGCTGTAAAAAGTAAACTGAGGATGGACAGTAGTTCTGGGCAGAAGAAAAAGTCACTGACAACTTCAGAATAACTTGTAATAGTTGAGCAAAGTTTCCTAAGAGAATATAATAACTGTCCTACTGCAAAGAAAAGAGGCCTAACACTAAAAAGTAAAAAACACAGGAAAGAAAAAGGTTTCATAAGAATGCTTAAAGAGAGAAGTATAACAACAAAGATGTGGAATGTGGCCGTGTTTGGCGTCTGATACCAGCAAATTTATCTGAGTTTTCTGACGCACTTTCAGATGACTCAGAGTGGTTGTAAACCAAGGGCATCATGTGCCTTTTCCTCTTTGTCTCACTGTGAACAACGGACCACTATGAACAATAATTATATGGTGAGAACGCTGGTTAACCAACCACAGTGGTGAGGCACCAGCCGTGGAGGGTTTTTTTCAATGATTAAAGCAGAATAATTAGCTCTAATTACTTCCTGGTTTACACACCATCTCCTGCAGGTCATGCACACCGAGAATGAACAATGTTTTGCTTTTCCCAGGATTTAGGCTACGGGGGGAATGGGGCAGGAGTAAGGGGGTTGAGGAAGAAGACGAGGGAAGGGGGGCTGACTTGAGTTTCTGCCTACCAGACTCCTCAAAACACAAGCATGTCTGTAGGATCTGGAAAGATGAGATCTGGGCCACACGGTTTTAGTAAGAGCCTTTAATAAGGTGCAAGCATGGATGTGAAAAACGTGCACGTACGCACACATACATGGGCACACAGAGGGTTTGTTTAGTCAGATTAAACTAAGAAGGAATTGAGTGACAAAACCACCTATTATGGGCTCATTTGTATGTACATCACAGCCTCTCTTTGTATTGGAGTAAGATGTGTTGAGGCGCGCTCCTCTGCTCCTCAATGAGAGAGAGTGACAGCCCTGCTAAACCCAGCCCCCCCTCACTTTAAAGCCCTTGAATGAGCTCTCTACAGTGGTTCCGCTAAAACCCTGCTCACATTAGTATGGGTAACAGCTCGCTCAGAGTGGGATGGGCAACACACATGGCACGGACAAAACGCCACGGAGAAAAGGGATTGGCGAGCACTAATAAAATGGTTCAATTTAACAGCTGCACTCTGGCCACTGCCCTCATGTTTCCAACTACAGACATAAAATCATTTGAATAAATTAAGCTATAAGTAGCTGTGATCACATAATCAGATCAAATGTATTCATTACCGGTACTGATCATTGATGACTAGCAAGAGAACATTGAGTGTAACAACATCTCTTGAGGTTTAATTGGAATATTCATGCGTGAGGACGTTCTGTCCAATATTCACAGAGCAATGTGAATTAGTAGAGGCGAATGTATGGCCAGCCATTATTACAAGTACCATCCTATCTTAATGACACACTAGAGTCTGGGCTTGCAGAATGACACTGTTAGGCCCGTTGGCCACTTTGCTGCAGGCTGATATTCCAAGAAATGTTGGACAGACTGAATGAGGTTTGTACAGACTTTTATGTTGAATCCTCTGATTTTTCATCTAACACCGCCACCAAATTATTTAATGCTTGTGGTTTTGAATGAAACGTCTCAACAACTAGTGGATGGATTGCCATAAAATGTGGCACGGACATCCATATTCCACTCATGATCAATTGCAAAAACTTTGGAGGAAAGTTGTCACAACACCATCATTTTAAACTTTAATACAATACTTATATAAAAAAAAGTTTTGCTTCAAATTTCAGGCATAAAAAGACTAAACTGAACTGAGGTCTTGAATGAGCACTTAAATCTTTTCTTTTTTTAGAGCTTTGGTACTTTTAATACTGTCAAATGTTAGTATTGTATTGTTCTAAACATATGGTATTGAAAAAGTATTGAAGCATCAATACTTCTGAAAACTCTTACTCTGATAAATACCATAATCATAAATCAATCATCCAAATTGTTAATTTTTTTGGTTTGTTTGTCTGCTTTGGGGATAAAATAATCAATTCATTGACTAATGGTTTTAGCACTAATTTAATTAGCAATGTTCCCATTCTTCTCCCTAACAAGTCCATTTCTCTCTTATTTTCATACATGAAATTCATAATACCCTGATCCTGCAGTGACGATCCCATGCCACATTTGTGGTAGTCCTGCACGATCCCATTCTGTTGCTGCCCAGGAGATTCATCAACTAAAAGCCCAGGTGAGTCAAGGTCCACTGGAGATCCGTTCTGACGCCCTGTTGGTCTCACTGGCTGATCAAAGCCTTCTTCGACTGAGAGCTCATACTGCGTATTCTTCTGACCTCATGGCTGATATTAACAAGCCCAGGAAACCACACTCCCACCGGCAGGAATGCCTGACACACATTGTCTGAATCTCCCACAATTCTCCCAGCTGTATCAGCCACAGGTTAAGTGTTTCATCCTGTCTGTGTTTAGCTAAAATGAAGGGGGTAAACATTGAGAGTGCTCTTAAGTATGACAAAAAAAAACAGTCATGGTTTTCGGAAAAGGCATTAAAATTAAACTCATTGGATCCGGTGAGTCACACACACCCCCGCTAAGCTGACTCGCATCTCCAGAGAATGACTTGACAACTCTTATCCATCATGCATTTAGTGCATGCAGGGCCTGAAACCAAACAAGAGCTATTGTATGCATGCATGTATGTGCATGCAGGGATCACTAACAGCAGAGGAGTCCAGGACACTCTGACACTGAGCTCCACGGTAATGAGCCTCTACAAGCTCCTCACCAGTCATCCACATCCATCAATGACACACGGGGGGCAGATTAGATGGACTGCATCCATCACCTGACATCACACACTACTCCTCCTGCAGGCTTTCTTTCAAGGAAACAAGATCTGGAGCACTCTATTTCACTCCACTCTGTGTTTATGCAAGTGTTTTTGTCAATTTGGAGGGATGTGTTTTGGTACAGAGTGCAGATGTGGGCACAGCAGGGATTGTAGCAGCGTGCTAGAGGGATGCACTAAGGTGAGATCTGTGACCCGTGAAAAGTGGCGCTGGGTACCCAAGCTCCTGCTGCGGGCAAATCCCCACTTCAATTTACCACCTGGCATAAACAACCACACCTACACACAAACACAGAGATAAACCCAAATACATTTCACACCTGAGGAGAGCAGGAACAAGCTGCAGGAGGAGATGAGCCAAAAAGAGGGCTGAGCTAAACCAAGATCCCAGGACACACAAGGTCAACGTTTCCCTGGCAGCATTTAAACTAGAATACCGCGAGACCCACAGCAGAGGGTTCTTGTTATAAATGCTAGCTTCAATATATCTCCCCTCCTCGTACTAATGGACCACTTGGGCTCCAAACTTTAAGTCTGTGGAGGGGGACTGAAATATGAGGCTCTTGTCCTCCTAGAATTTCCAGTTTCTCATAACACACAGTATCTGGGAAGAAGAAGGGGGGAATCTTTCCTGTTTTTTTAATCTGTGTCACATACTTCGATTAGTCAAGCTAACTTCTAAAGGGGACTTTTACCATGCAGAATGTTTTACAGACAACAAAGGAAGCTAAATGTCTCATAAATTCAAGTTAAAACAGCCCATTTCAAGCTCAACAGCTGTTTTAGCTCTGTCAGTGACCAGATAAAATTATGAGCTTAAAATAAGAACATCAATTCTACATGCAAAATTTCCCACATAGTTGGCTGCCGGAAATCAAAGACCCTAAGCGCAGACAAAGAAACAAGCCACTATTTGTGGTTTTCTTAAAATTAAAAAAGTACAAGACGACTGCGCCATTAGTTGGTGAGAGGAGTCTAAGCTGCCTCGCTGTTAGGTGCAGGAAGACAGAATCAGGGAATAACTGCCTCATGGACCATTCTCAAGTAATTAGATATAACAAAATGCACATTATTTCATGTTTTTTTCTCACTATTTTTTCCTTTTCATTGTTATCTTGTTTTTTTCTCTTTTGTTCTCTTATTTAAAGTTAGTGTCCTTATTCAGCAAATGGCTCCACCAGATACTCATTTCGATAAATTAAGACATAGAAATTAAGACATCCCAAGTTGTTTTTGTTAAGTTGGAAGTTATTTATTCCCATGTTTTGAACAAGACTCGTGTGAGGTACTGTGTTGAAAGTAATCAACTAAATATTCACTCGTCTCGCTGGTTCACATTCAGACTCATTAATGCTTTTGCTGTTAGCATTCAACAAGCGGCTCATTTCATGCAGCAAAAATATATTTAAATAATTATATTAATATCACAAATGTGCAACGATTAGTTGACAGGGAAAATCTTAAGTTGGGGGCCGCCCTCAAGATCAAACAGATGGTTTCATAATATAAGCTACTCGTATATGGGGAGAATAGTAGTTTGTGATTCACTGCCTCTTGATATTATCAACTGCTTTAGCGCCGGACACTGGTAGACAGCTCTTCATGTTATAAGATACTGATTGGCATATCCTTGACCGTAGCTCTAATTAAATGGTAATCCCCTTTAACAGACAACAACAGCTACTCAAATCTTTTTATCCCTGCATGTTACCCCAAGGCATCCCCCCTGTAACATAAAGCTTTCTCTCTTCCCTCCACCCCTCTCGTTCTGCCCTGTTGAAAGTCGGAGCCCCTGAGAAGCTGGCAGTGGCTGCAGAGAGGCAGCTCACATTTCAAGACAAAGCCCGATCCTCTGTCAGAAAGGAGACACTTTCCAAACCGGGCCTGCTATTTATCACCAAGAACCTGTTTTTCTGCCTGCTCCCCGTCTCACACCTCTGTACTGAAAAGCTGCCCGGTGAAGTTGCCTCTCGACAGGGGAGAAACTAACGGACTAACGTCAGGGATCAAGCTCATCTGAGCTTTACTGTTCCTGTGCACGGTCGCACAATGTCTACATGCCACCTAAATTACCTCTACTCCATCTGCTTTGCCCTGAGAGCGATGCATTTTGTTGACAGGGTGGACAAAAAAAAAATCTATTACACTATGCAAAGGTATGCAAGGTGACGCAGACTTTGTTTGAGTTTCACACAAACAGAAAGAGAGGGGTCAAGCAGACACTGATAGCCATTGCGTCAGCACAGCGTTGGTCTACTAAAGTTTGTATAAACTGTATTTTCTACGGAGACTTTTGCCTCGCAGCACAAAGAGCACAAAAATTTACATCCTGAGAGTTATCAACACTGCAACAGTCCTGCTTTTGTCTGAGTAAACAGACACTGTGGAACAGCTGAGGCTGTTTAGAGAAAAGTGACAATTTGACAGGATTTAAAACCTTGTTAAATACACAACATGGCGGGCGGCTGCTGGTTAAGATGGCGTTTCCTGTGTGAAATTGCATGGTGGGGATAATCAGATAATGACCCTGTAAGGAGCAGATTCGCCTTGTTTAAAAGGTCAGAGGTCATGTTATACAGAAGTCCCAGTGTTTCAGGACCTGAGGTTAAAAAACACTTCTTGACCTTTGATCACAAAGCTCCAGCTCTGTCCGACATGTTTGACACCCGGGGTCAGGCTTAAAACTACAGAGAGTGTGGCTTACAACGGAGGGTCAGAATACCCGTTTTCTAACATCCAGTAACAAAGAGCCACTGATCCCAGCAGCTGAACTTCACTCTCGAAGTCTGACGGCACACCCAGCTTTCCTGCACTGTTATGAATCCAAGAAAATACCTTTCTGACATGTCTGCCACTTATAGCTTAAATGAAGAAAAATATCAGAGCTGTGTAACTTAATATTCTGCTGTGTGCAGTAGCAAATATATTCTTTTACCACAACCCACCTCTTCCCTGTAGCACATCAAGTGCAAACCTCTTGAAAAATCAAACTGCTTCACTCACCCAACAACTTACAAGCTAAAGCAAACATTAAAAGGGGGGGAAATCTACAGGCCAGCTAAAAAAAAAGACGTATAAGTAGTTTTTTGTTTATTTTGCAGAGCAAGCCGTTATATCATTTGGATTAGCACAGTTCTGTTGGAACACAGCCAAGAGAAACATCACACTTGAGCTCTGTCTCCTCAAATACTTTCAGTCAACGTATATTTCAGATTCATGCAGCCACCTGCTCGTTGCTGCGTGTGTTAACCGAGTTAAAAGAAAAAGGCATGACCAGCAATGCCTCGTCGTTTAGAGAGCTGAGAAGTGAACACTCAAAGATGTTGTTGTCTCTCTCAAAGGAGGATAACAATGTTAAACCACAGAAGAGCGCTGTCTGATAAGACCATGTGCTGCAGGCCTATAATCACATGAAAATTATTAGCGTAGAATTTCCCTGCCAGGATTCACTCATTCATCATTTCTGCAGCACATCCGTGTAGAAATATGCACTACACCGAGTCAAAGCAAGAAACAGAGCCTCAAAGAAAAAAAAACAGAGGTTTCATTTACAAACTGGAAAAAAAAAATCAATGAAAGCCTCACATTAAATTGCTTGAAGCTTCTTTGGGAACTGGTCCTCGTCATACAGTAATATTCCATCATAAAACGCTGAAAATGGGCCATTGTTTATGGCATGTACTGAGTAGTCTGGCAACACTACATTTAACAAGATCTAAAACAAAAAAAGCATTTTCACCAAATAAGAAGCATATGGTTTCACATTCAATTACAGCTATTTTCTCTCCGGCTCACATTTAACAAGAACCACTTGTTCACCGCTGCACAACTTCTAGAGGAATCAGAGTGACCTCAGGAGTTAGCCACCTAAAAGCAACCCTCATTCATAAAAACAGACCTTAAAAAGGGACATCAGACACACCACAGGATCCTGTACAGCATTTTCCTCGCAGGCATATATATATAAAGAAAAAGTGATGTCGAAGAGTGACTCACTACGAGGGCAGTCAATCATATTCGCCTCATAAAAACTGTAAAAATGGCAGCGTGTCACCACTTAATTCATCTGTCAACAAACTATAAACAATGCTCTGGTTGTGGCTGAGCTCCAGTAAGACAAGACAAAAGATCGCAATGTGATTGGTTCTACGCTAGAGGGGTAATGGTAAGAAAATTTAACCAAACTTATCAGTTATAAGTTATCAGTTACATAATGAAAACCTCTAAACTATTTATCCATAACTATCAAATGTGGTTTTAATGACAATTAAAATTTGAAGATTAGATTTCCATTTCCTGTGACAATCGCAGAATATGTAAGAATAGCGGAAAACAGAAAAATCATGGTTTGCCCTAAAATAACTTGGTTTCACACGTGAAAGAAAACCCGGTCAAAATTCATTCCGATGTATTCCGTACACAGACTTTGTCACTCTTTATACTATGTTCATCCTTTGCTTAATGGTACTTATGTACGTAACTTACCTTACTTATTTTAAGCCCCACCGTTATCTTTTCCTAAAGCTAACCAAGAAGTTTTGGTGCCTGCCTACCCCTTTAATTCCACTGAGCATGTTGCATCAGTGCCACAGTTTTTGATACGTCCCACATACAGCTGCCTGTTTCACCAGGAGCGTGTAGGAAGCCTGCCTGCCAGATCTTGCTTACTCGCTCATATTTTGTTGATTTGGTCCAATTTCCTTGATTTTTGTGGCACTACCATGGATATGTAGGCTGCGTAGTTAAATGGTTTCCTTTTTGTGGTTTTTATGATCATGAGTCTGCATGGGGTCTTTTATTTTGAAAACTGATTGAACTGATTAAATCAGTTAACCTAACCAAAATGCAACTGTTTTAGAACATTAACCACGAAACAGGAAACACAGAAATACTGCATGCAGATGTAAACAATGCACCAATGAAGGAGATCCATCCTAAGCACACTGTCAGTGCCATAT
>JAJHUR010077083.1:0-11303 GCA_027495735.1 Lutjanus campechanus | reverse complement strand
GGAGGGAGGGGGGGGGGGGGGGGGGGGGGGGGGGGGGAGTTTTATCAAGGGTTCTTTGTACCATAAAATAAAAGAGTTCTCAACAGAATCCCCTGGGTGGGTTCTAGAAAAAACATTTGGAATATAAAAGGGTTGTCAGTACAACCCCCAGGAGGGTTTTCAATGAAACCATTGGCATGTAAATGGGTTTTTTGGGTTCTTATAAGCACACCTAGAAGGTGGAGACCTTGTGGACAGAACCTCAGAGAGGGTTGATGAATAAGTTGTTGAACTCTTTCATCAAGGGTTTAATGTACCATAATGTAAAGGGATTCTTGGTAGAACCCCCTGGATGTGTTTTTGTTAGCACTCTTAGAAGGTAGAACAATTCTGGATAGAATCCCCAGAGTGGGTTCATGGTGGAACCATCACACGAAAACAAGGGCTGTCCTTTAGCGACTCTCACAAATGGTTCTCGATAACCCTATATGTTAGGTTCTAGGTAGAACCTTCTGAAAGGATTCCAGGTGGAAGGTTCTACTAGGAACCAAAAAGGGTTCTCCTATGGGGACAAGCCGAAGAACCCTTTATGGTTGTAGTTAGCACCTTTATTTCTCAAAGTGCAGAGAAACAAGCGAGTATACACACAGCTGTACATCCTAGAAGTCAAAGAGCCACAATACAGACTTCATACACTCTTCTGTAATGCATCTGAAATGAGAAGTCCTAATTATTATTTCCATTGTGCCCCACTCCTGTGACAAGGACCACTAGCTGTGAATGATTATAATTATTACTCGTAGTAGAATAGCAGTCATGCTGTTGTATCATCAGCAACATCATACAACAGATCAGGGTCAAATCCAACTTGAAATTCATGTATGCAATTCAATTCACATGCTCTGTGTTAAGATATTCAAAAACATTCCTCATTTGACTTCTGCTTAGATGTGTCGCACATTGGATTATGTTTTGCCTCTGGCGTGCTGTGGTAAATGGAAAGTAAAGCGCCATTCGTCAGCTGACAGGAAGACTATTGCATCTGCTCAACAGGCTTTTGTCACTCCGCTCTCGACATCAGCCGCAACGTATGATAAAATAGCTCGATTCAATTATTGCTAATGTTTGATTAGGGCACAAATGGCACAGTCTCCACAAACAGCAGCACAATTAAAGTGAAATGAATTACAACAAATCTCAGACCCAAATTTCAAACAGTGAAAAGATTTACAGCAAAATATAGCCTGTCTCTTATTTGTACATAAATTCACAACATCGTTTAGAGTAGCAAACAAGCCTGTCTTGAATGGCTGGTAATTATGTACAGCAGCAAATAAAGCGTGGTTCCTTTCTGAGGCTCTGGTGCCTTGTTAAGTGGTGAACAGACAAAACAGCATTTAGAAAATGAAAGGTGCAGGGAAACATCCAGGGCACAGCGAGCTTCTCTCCCATTAGAAACAACACTGTCTTTCTCACAGCCGTTTGTTTGTTCCAACTGGCTGTGCTGGGAGGACGCACCCTGAACCCCCACCACCAACAGTAACTATGTCTCTCTCTTTTTTCTGTCCCCCCTCTCCCTCTGTCCGTCCAACCCTTCCTCTAATCTTCCCACCACGTCCACCCCCCCTCCTCTGCAGCTCCTCTGTTTTTCTCCTCTCTCTCACAGAACATCCTACCCTATGTTTTGCTCCCTTTCTCATCATCAACCCCCCCTCCACTCCTCCCCGTCCCTCCCCCCTTTTCCATCCACCAAATCAAAGATAAGGCTAATGAAGGTGGCTTATTATTCCAGCATTCAGGACCCTGACAGTATACACGTCCAGCGTTAACATGGATATGCGGCTCCAACATGAAGAATAAAAAAAAATGTTCAAATTAGACAAGGGACGATGAATCTATTAGTGATATTATATAACAAAAACCAGAGCTGTTATTGCCACTGTGTGTGCCATTACAAAGGGAACAATACATGGGAGCACACTGTGTGAAACCAATTAAAATCCAGCCCCGTCATATAGCTTCCTCCCTCCCGAGTCATGTTGTGAATATGTCGCTTTCACACCATTCATGTTGGTGCACCTGTGTCCGCTGCATTAAATCCCCACCTCTTTCGGCTCCTTCTCAAATTTCCCAGCATCCCATCTCGCTATCTGTTTCAAGAATCCCATGAGTTGAAATACAAGGGGGCCCGGGAGAGTGTGCGAGCAGAACGGGGGGAAATTTCACATTATCTATCCATCTGCAATATAAGGGTCTGATGTGGAAGCAGGAAATGAGCTATGAACGTCAAGCCCGCATGCTCGTGGTCCCAGCGGCCACCAGCCTACATATTGAGATCAAGTAGGCAACGTGGAAAGTGGTTTAATAGACCTCAGTTTAATTGGACTTTTATTTGTTAATGGCAGAAATCCTGATGCATTACTTTAATTATCCTGGCAGAACTAATTCATGAACACAGTGCAAAAACGTGGCTGGACTTGGCTTTCAAACACACTCTTAGATATAAAAGTGCTATCTAGAACCATATAGGGTTGTGTTATGCTGTGTCCACAGGAGAACTCTTTTTGGTTCCTGGTAGAACCCATTACAAAGGTCCCACCTGGAAGCCTTTCGAAGGGTTTTACTCAGAACCCAATATAAAGGGTTATAGGTAGAGCCATCAGTGAAAAGTTCCATCCGGAACCCTCTGTGGCATTTTCCACCAACACATGGTGCATTTCCATCTTTCAGTACCCCCTCAACATAGGCCGGGTCGTCATAGTGTGGCGAAACTGCCAAAACATCCTTTTAAACATGACACAAATACACAAACACAGGAATGATGGAGGTGATGGTGTCCTTGGTTCTCTGTTTGTGGCTTTTTGTAACAGCAAGGAGACAAGTTTGGTTCAGAGAAGGCTACAGGCAGCGAGACAAAGCACCGCTTAAAAGTACAGGAGAGTTTGGGAAGTCTTACAGCAGTACAACACCGACGACAAGAGGACTCAGGCTGCTCAGAGACAACGTATGAGGGTAAGCTAATGGTAGCTAATGCTAGCTTGCTAGCAGTCACCAGATGAACTTCCACACAGACGTAGTTCCATGAACAACATTTTTAATCATCTTTAGCTATCGCTATTGTATGCTGTGTATATGTTTCACATCTTTTATTCTTTGAAAAGTTGCTGCCACAGACTGAGTGGTCAAACGTGCTTCTGAGTGGTGGGATGTGATTGTTCCCAGCTTCACAAATGCCCAGTGAGTGCAGAACTTTAGGTTCTCTAAAGAAACATTTATCTTTGTGCGCAACAATAGAAGCCCTGTTCCAGGTCCCACACTTAATTTTAAACCATTCTGAACATTTCCACCAAGTTGTTTCCCAGCTAGAACTAAAAAATAGCAGGCTTTCCTTGGGAGCAAATGTGAGTGTGTCAACTTCGGTCAACCTCTGTTGATGAACGTCCTTTTTTGGTTCCACTTAAAACCGGTACAGGATGGTTTGCTAGATAGCACCAAGGTTCCAAGACTCTTTAACGTTTTGAGCTAAACCATTGTAATGCCATCAACAGAGGGCCCTGCACAACGCACAACAACCTGTAGAATATGACATGCCCACTTTGGTTCCCAAGGAAAAGCTAGAAACCAACTTTTCAGGTTCCGAAACCAATTTATTTTTGGTGGAAATGCTTAAAATGGTTCAAAATTAGGTACATGAACCAGAACGGTCGGTTCAGTGTTGGTGGAAAAGGCCTATCTGAGGGTTATACCTAGAATCATCTGTGAAAGGTTCCATCCAGAACCCCAAAGAACCCCAGAACCTGAAAAGTTGGTTCCCATCTTGGAAAAAAAATTGCAGTTTTTCTTAAACATCCTTGATTACAATGGTTCCACAAAAATGGTGGAACTGCAGGCAGGTTCGCTTGATAGCACCAAGCTTCCAAGAAGCTTAAAAGGAACCAGTTCAAGAACCAGAGCTAAATTGGTGGAAAAGGGCCTTATTAGTGTTGGGCAATATGACGGCATATACCATGTGATGGTAGGAATGTGTCAGCCGGTAGAGATTTACTGGTTTACTGTTTCCAATACCGGAGTTATTCTTGCATGATTATCAAATCTTAAACCTTGTTTTGAAAGATTGTTAGTTTTAATGCTTTGAGTCTTTTGTTTTTAACTCAAGTGTCTCATGTGAGGCAGCTACTTTTGTTTGAAGGGAAGCTTCAAATATAAAAATAAAATAGTCACATATGATGATGTACCATACTATATAATTATTTTAAATATTCTTTAATAAATTTACAGAACAATTACTGAATGGTGATATATACCATTACTGTGATATGAAATTATATCTACTGTTATCGAGGATTTTAGCCATATCACCAACTGTAATGGTTCCACCCAGAACCTTCTCTGAGGGTTCCACATCAACTGCCCCTGTGGGGTCAGACCCCATACATATGGAATATGCAGGGTGGAGAGATTGTCTTGACACAATCGATAAGCTTTCCATCTTCTAAGGCAGCTAGCAAGAAAGCACTCGGGGGGTTCTACCCAGAACCCATTTATATCTCAAGGGTTTCATATAGAACCCATAGGGGGATCTAAATATACATTTTATAATGCTTCACCCTATTGTTTTCTGAGGGTTCTATGAAGAATCTATGTTACAATTACAGCTATTTAAAGTGAGAAAACATCTTTTATCACCCATGCTTTCAACAATCCGTGACAAACCCTTTCTTAAAAAGG
The DNA here is from genome assembly GCA_027495735.1 of Lutjanus campechanus. Classification (NCBI taxonomy): domain Eukaryota; kingdom Metazoa; phylum Chordata; class Actinopteri; order Lutjaniformes; family Lutjanidae; genus Lutjanus; species Lutjanus campechanus. Next base: position 6,596 of record JAJHUR010077083.1, on the reverse strand, counting down.
GTTCTTCCAAAGCAAATAGTTCTGGTAGAACCTCAGCCCTTAAGAAACCCTTATTTCTAATAGTGTATTATCTGACTGCTTTAAAAAAACACCTCTTATCCTCAAAGTGCTTGTTCCTTTCCAGTGGAATCTCTCTGATAGGACTTGTAAGGCATGTGATGGTTTAAACCCTCAGTGTACTTTAACCAGCCAGCTGTCATGAATGAATTCAGAGAAAGAGGAGAGAGCAGAGCACTGAGGCCATTTTTCCCCTAAAAGCGCTGGGGCCCACCCAGATCCTATATGTGAGCATGTCTATGTTTGCCAGGCCCTCAGAGTGAGCAGAGCAGAGCCCTCCTCGGTTTGGCTGCTGCTATAGAGGGAGGCAGAGAGGGAGGGGAGGGGAGGGGAGGGGAGGTGAGGCACAGCTCCCCCTGCAGAGCGCTGGTCCAAGACAACCACAGGCAGCCTCTGCTCACATCCACACTCAGCTCCAATCACACGTCAACTGCTCTGTCAATGCCGAGCAGCAGCCAATGGAGGCAGAGATCCTTAATGTCTTTCTGATCGCGCTGATTTTAATTCATTACATGACTACGCTGTAACAGTTTTGCCTCAGTGCCTCACGCCTCATACTGACACATATTTTCTAAAACGGGGTATTCTTTAAAGTAGATTAGCACAGTTTGCCTGTCAGCCACAGATGTAATTTTTGCCTCTCTCAGCCACTCTGTATGTTGGTGTGTGTGTGTGTGTGTGTGTGTGTGTGTGTGTGTGTGTGTGTGTGTGCGAGCATGAGTATGCCAGTAGCGTGCGACTACAAATGTGTGTGCCTTCCTGGAACAGCTCCCGTCTGGGGGGCAGAGCAGGCAGCAAAGAGCTCAGCAGCGCCTCAGTCCCTCAGGACACGCTGCAGCTCTCTCCTCGCGGCCATGAAAAGCAATCAGAGCCCAGCCTTCTCCCCTGGACTTACCTCTGCCTTTAATTACAGAACTCAGCAGCAGCGGCAGCAGCAGCAGCACAGAGAAAGACTGCCTCCCTCCGCTGGGCCACAGCCAGCGTGTCACAACCCAAACGCAGGGCCAGGTCGACGCAGCAGCGGGCCTCTGCATACAGTGGCACTGATATAAACACAGTGTGCTTAAACATACAGTGGGCCCTGATGGGCTCAGCGTGGTGCTACACGGGCTGGGGCAGAGCCAAGGTGCTTCCATACTGTAAAGATACAATGTGCAGAGAAAACTGCAGCGCTGCTCTCACATAAAACACAGCAGGGCAGCATATAGGCAGGGGAAGCCCTTTTTATGTGCTTAACAAGGTGTTCTATGAATTCTGCCATTTGCCAAAGTCAGAACTTATGGTACTGTACAAGCCAGACAATACCTGATGACCAAAAAATAATCAATCAGGCAAATTTCCAATGCCTCAGTGCTGTATCCTATTGATTCTTTTCTTTAGTCTGCTTTATAGTGATTAGGGCTGCACAATAAATCAACATATTATCGAAACTGCAATATGGTCAAGTGCAATATCCAAATCGAAGAAGTTGCAAAGTTGTGTCACAAAACTGCAGTAGTGCTAGTGTAGTAGTGAAGTAGTGCTCAAGAGATGACCTGTACTACAAATCTTGTTCTCCAGATGTAAGAAAACATGTTTGTTTGGTACAGACTCCAACAAATGTCACACCATCATGATTTTAACAGTTATTTTTTAACATATCACACAACCCTTATCAGTCCCTCCAGAATTTTGCAGGATGTTTTTGGGATTGTTACGGCGTAAAATGGCTGATTTCATGGCACTTTTTCTTTTTCAAAGTGTGATGCATGTTGCGATGCTTTTAGGTGTTTCCTTGCAAAGCAACAGCAAGTGAAAATTGCACAATTTTTTTTATTTATATAATGTCATTATTTTGGCAGATCATGCAATATGATTCAGGATTAGTGGGAATGATCATTTTGCATCACAATTTTCATCTGCACTGAAAAAAAAACTGTTAAAGTTATTATGATGATGTGACATTTGTTGGAGTTTGTACCAAACAAACATGTTTTCTTACATCTGTAGAACAACATGTTTTAATTTTTTGTTTTGTTTTGTTTAGTTTAGTTTAGTTCTGTTTTGTGTTTATTTTTATTAAAAATCAATTTCTTCTGGTAAGAATAAAATCACACACGTTGTGTTCTAAGTAACCTTACCAAAAAGGCTCATAATTACAAAAATTCTAACAAAATATGTTTCATATGTAAATGAAGAAAGAAGTGCATCTGGGGGGTATTCCACAAGGAACAACTTTTTGTGGAGCTTAAACTGCAAGCACAAAATTATAGAATGAAAAAGCTCAGAGCATCGATAAATTTTGATGCCAATAACAAACCTTGTGTTCTTTCCAGTACCCATGACAAAATAAAAACACAAAAATAATAAAAATTAGTAAATAATAAAACATTGAGTCTGTTCATTGGTATGTAAATGTAAGCTACAATGACAGGTCTAATTTGTAGAAAAGTTGCAGTGATTGGACAAAATTGCACACCAGTGCAGAATTTGTGGGTGTTGGTTGAATTTGTGTTAATTGTTGAGATTGCAACAACACATCTTCATGGAGGGACTGCCTAATAATGATTAGAGGGTGTGAGGGTGAGGGTGTGACAATTTCAATTCTGAATCGAAAATAGATCATAATCGAAAACAGTACTATTTTCTCTGCACCACCACCATTCGGGCCTATCCAGGCTGTGTATCAAGAAAAACAAAAACAACACTTCAAAGATAACACAACATAGCTTAGCAGTAGTTTGCAGCTGCACTTCTCTATCTTCTTAACGCGGAATTTGGAGAATCATGACACCCCTTTGTAAAAGGTGTAAAATATGAATCAGAGACATGGTCCTCATATATGAACAATGTGTCCACTGGTGAGAAGAAGCATGATTGATGAGGATCAGTTCATTCTGTATATCTGAGACTCTCTCCCATTCCACAGACAGACATTGTAGTAGTAGGCCCAACACATGTGCCTGAAGGCTGAAGCAGAGGAGAAGCCACAGAGCACACATGGGCAGGGGAAGATAAGAGACTATGTACACAAGCTGCTGGTTTTATTGCTGCAACATAACGCTCGGATAGCATTTTAAACACATTTTCACAAAAACCTTCCAGCGCTGTCCTTCCTACTGTGGAACAGAGCCACGGTGTTGAAATGTGTCATTGGGCTCAATTTCTCACCCAATTTCAAACTGAACGGAGTGAACGGCACTTGAGCGAAAGCAATGAGACTGACCAGGAGGAGACGTGAATGGCAAACGCTGTTGAGACAACCTCCATAACGGGCATCGCAGAATGAAGACACAGTTTGATATGATAGCTCTTGTTAGTTTCCGCATCTATGATCTTCAAACAAGGCCAGGCGGCCGGAGCAAGGAGGCCCTCTCCCCCACGACACGTCATGTGGCCACTGGCCCCAGGCCCAATGGTGTGACGGCACACATGATAACACATGATAATGACTCCCACATCAACATGTCAACTCAATTTGGCCCTCCTATAGGCTCTCTTTGACTCGATCAATGCATGGCCTTCCATCTGGTTTCCACTGCTGTCTTCACATTAGAGGAGGAGAGGAGCAGTGACAGGCATTTTTACTAACAGCTCACCACAACTGTCTACATCAGTTCAACACCATATTTCATTTTCTTAAAGGTCCAGAGTGTAAGACTTATGAGCATTTATTGGCAGAATATGGCAGAAACGGAATATAATATATATAAATATGTTTTCATTGGTGTATAAACACATGACAGTAAGAATCATTTTGTTTTCGTTACCTTAGAGTCGAGATGGTTATATCTACAGAGGGTCTCTATAGTAGCCAAGAATGGTTGAAATAAAAATGACCGGACATGACCTTTGTTGTCCGTGTTTTGTGAGTTTTCCGGTTTCTTCATGTTCTTTGTGCGTTTTAGTCACCATAGGTTGCCCTACGTGCTTGGAAGAGGAGGGTAAAGGGACATCAGGGTAAGGAAAGAAATCTACTTGCCCAAAGTCACTTTTTACTTGCCCCTGTACAAACTGTTTTATCTATTAGCGGATATCAAATAACAGTAAAGACTAAAGTTAATTGTCATATTTAATGTAAGGCTGCAACGTCTATAAAAAGTCAGAAAATACTGAAAAATGTCCATCACAGTTTTTCAAAGTCCAAGGTGATGTCTCTAAATGTTTTGTCAGTCTGAAACCCAAAGATATTCAGTTTAATATGATAATAAGCAAAGCAGGAATCTCCATATCTGAAAACAGCATTTTCTGCCATTTCGCAGAACTTTAACCATTAATCGATTATCAGAATATTTTAACAGTTTAATTCAGGGTCTCAAACTGGCGGCCCCTCTTCACTTTGGCCTGTGACATGATGTCCAAAATAATATCCAGCCGCAATGCTTTCTTCTAGTTGTTTCAAGTTAAAGTACCCCTTCATATACAATTGAAATGAAAACATACTTCTGCTTTTTGTTGAAAACACAGACAAAACTGACAATGCTCAGCTGGCCTTTTTCATCAGGGGTATTCATGACCAATTCAAAGTGACAGAAGAGTTGCTGAGTTTGTGTTCAGTGCACAGCTTACTAAAAAAAAAGAAACTGCTGTTTGTTAAGTGTTAGTAATGGAAATAAAAATGTAAGTTTTCAGAAATGCATTTTCTTGTAGTACCTGAATGTTGAAGTTGCCCCCTATGAGGTGACAATACCAGCAGTGGCCCCAGGTCAATCTGAATTTGAGACCCCTGGTCAAATTCTTCTTTATCATTTGCTCAGCCGGGCAGGTGGATTACGAGATTTATTTGCCCAACATGGCATTTTACTTGCCCCAGGCATGCAGGAGCACCTTATTACTGAGCCCTGGCTGTGTTTGCACGCTCACTGATAGATGCAACTAAACCCTGGTCCTTTACAGCAAGTCTTCCAACAAGTACCCAGTGCATGCTGCAAAGTCCAAAAACACCCTGTCAGATCAGCTAATAATAAGAGCTCCAACACATAAATCAAACCAAGTCATGTCAGGTCAATAACTGCACTGTGGCGATAAATCCACCAGGTTCTTATTTTGAAAATCCCATCTTACTGTACAAGGCATTCCAATAAACATCAGCCAGGCAAATTTCTAGCTCGTTAAAATTTAATCCAATTAAAATCCTATTTAAAACAAAGTTAACAACTGATTCTAACACCTCCACAGAAGCACACAGCACACAGAGGCTGTTATTATTATTATGGGCTGCAGCTCATTATTCTCTAGCATGGCTTGTCTGGCTCGCAGTGTGGCTGACTGGGACATCCAGTAAACATCTGTCATAAGGGGAGCACAGACACAGTAAGCTACTGATCCAGTGACCCGACAGGGCATTCACACATCACGCCTGGGCGCACCTGTGTGTGTGCCATCATGATGTTTAGGCCAATTTTTTAAAGAATTTTGTGCGTTTATGAATCATTTATTCGCCCTATCACAGTGGAGGGGCCTAGCTGTAAGATGATGTGTTATCCCATTGGGTTTCAATAGCCCATTCATGAATCATTCATTAGTTTGGACTATAGATTATTCCCCTTTATTCATTTCTTATTCATTTTTGGGGGCAGCAGCACTACTCGGGATTCAAAATGACGTCCACACACACACACACATACACACATATACACACACACACAGGCCACTGTTTGTCTCCAAAACATACAAACAGTGCTCCAATATGACCAACCACACGTGGCATCTGTATTTGTGTTGAATTAGCGAGTCTAACGCGAGCAGCTCCGTGCCTGTGCAGTAAAGAAGTGGGGGTATTTTTCGCAGGGAATGGGGTAATCGATGGAGCAGAGACGGATGAATGTAGGCTACGACAGCTGTCCCAAGGAGGCAGGGCAGGCAGGCAGGCAGGCAGGCAGCTACTACACCGCATGCTTGGTGTGTGAATAAAATGTCCGATCAGATCAAATAAGAGGTATAATCCAGAGAGAGTGTGTGTGAATCAAGCTGTCATGTGCATACCTAAAAGAGAAAGAGAGCTCCTTATTCAAATACAGCAGCATAATAACGATGTGACTGCCTACCTCCAGAGCGTGTGCGCCCGAACTGCGTTTTTTCCCCCGCCGCAATGTGCTCCTTCTCAGCTGCTTTGGACAGTATCAGAGATGCGTCTCTTTTCCCCCGAAATGCAAACACTTCCCCTGCATGTCTCCCCCCCCACCCTCCCCGCCACCGCCGCCACCGCCGCCACCACCACCACCACCACCAGCACCAGCAGCAGCAGCAGCAGCAGCAGCCCGGGCCTCCTCCTCCAGTAATAGCAGGTGGACGCGCCTCTCAATGATGGAGACAGCGCGACTCTCCTCTCCCCCGCCGCTCCATTTTCAATTACGGAAGAATTCGTATTCCAGGAAACGCGCTATCATCGGGCAGCCAGCATGTCCTAATATCGCCTCTTTTCTCGGGACAAACAGGGGCTGTCCGTCGCCTCTCAAACTCCCCGATCCGCGGCGCCCCCTCCGCCTCTCCTCCACCTTTCAGGAGATGCTTGATGTTGCCATTGTCACGGCGTATTTTTCCTTCCTTTTTTTTTTTTT
>JAJHUR010077082.1:0-17068 GCA_027495735.1 Lutjanus campechanus | reverse complement strand
CACACACACACACACATTATGCTTTGTCCAGTTCCATGTCAGCTAATGTGTAATTAGAAGGAGCTTAATTTGCATTTTTAATTAAGCAGTGCTTAATGGGGATACAAGGCCCACATATTGGTGTGGTATTTAATGGTGTGGAGGCAATCAGAGAGATGACTGTTAATTACAGACACACAGTCTGATTGCTTTCTGCTTTCTAATGAATTGTCTGCCAGGATAAATGGCTTTGATCTAATGGACGTGGTCCCGATGAACCCAGTGGACCACCAGCTAAAGTTTACTCTTGTCCATTAGAGGAATAAAGTGTAGATATTTAACATTCAACATAACGATACTCAGTATGTAGGGGTTAGAGTTCACTGACAGGAATAGTTTGGATATTTTTGAAGTGTTTTTTTTTTTTTAGGTACTTACCCATATTCAATATATCACCTACAGTAGATGGGGTAGATGGTGGTCGACATACCCCAAGTTTAGAGAAGCGGCAGGAGTACCAGTGTAGGAAGCTAAGCAATGTACTGCTGTGGACAGGGTCAGCAGCAAAACTTATTTAACCACCTAAAAACACAATATCAGTTTGAAGGATTGATGTGTAAGATTTTTAGGGATTTATTACAGAATAAAATAAGAATCACTGTGTTTTTGTTTCCTTAGAATGAGCCAGAAGCTTTTTACAGTCACAACCCCAGTTTGTCAGAGCAACAAATCCCCACTACTTGACATCTTCATCTCACAAATCCTCCACAGCATGTTGCCTGGTTTATGAGAGCAACATTTGGTTGTGGCTCTTCCAATTATACCGTTCTCAGGACAAATTTTGTTGTATTTAAAGGTCCAGTGTGCCCAATTTCATGCAGAAATGGAATATGATATTCATAAGTATGTTTTTAATGGTGCATAATCACATAAAGATAACAATCATTGTGTTTTTGTTACCTTAGAATGAGTGTTTATATCTACAGGGGGTATGGGTCCTGTTGCACCGCTATGTTTCTACAGTAGCCCAAAACATACAAACCAAACACTGGCCCTAGGGTTTTTCATGAAGCCCAGTTCAGACCAAAGATTCACGATGAGACTATTTGAAACTTCACAACTACTTTAAATGCTCGAGTCTGCAATTTTCTGAAAACCTGATGGTGTATCATCTCCATCACAACAGCTCCCTGTACTTCAGCTTCAGCTTTTCTGAAATTATAAATGAGCACGTGATAGTGAATTACTTGCAGTTGCATTTCTAGTACTGATTAAATGGCGAAAACATAAAAGTTGTGCGCGGGGGGAGTGTGGCCGAGTGGAGGGAGAGACAGAAAGAGACAGTCCTCTTTAGAAGAGAATCCCAGACCCACAAAAGATCTTTCCAGAGTGAAACCAAACCCTGATCTTTTTCTTACTAGTGGTTTCTGTCCCTAAACCTACCCAGATTTTAACAACAGTGTTGTTACATGATCAAACACTATTTGTTTGCACAAGGTGCACAATGAAGAAACAACATGTACGAAGAGTTTTGAAAATCAAGGCTTCTCCTCAAGACACTACCAAGAGACACAGCACGCCAACCCTGATGGTTTGATCCAGACCATGGTTCAGGGTAAGTTTCACATCTGTAATTTTGGTTTGTATCGAACTGATGTCCTAACCGAATGTGGTAGGTGTGAAAGCTTGAAGGGCCTTCTCATACGAACCTGTGACCCCCAGAGCGTTGCATAAATAAGACACCTGTTCAAATTACTAAATCATTATAGGCGAGATGAGATTTGAGGTATGACTTGTGCTTTAACAACAGCAGGACAAGTGCAGCAGGCAGGATATTGTAGCATTTTATGAAACCATTAGTTTGACCCTCAAATGATATATTGCGTTATTTGACATAATGTATTTTTTCAGAATAATTACTGTATTTTGAGAAATATTTAATAGTGATATGTCATCAGAAATTACGGAAATCTGCTACTCTGACAAACACGCTGCAGCCACAATGTCCTCCTTTTCCAGGGTGGAATAACTGGTATTTTTTGCCTTTTTTCACGTTAGAGTTCCAATTAATGCTGAATGTTTGCTGGATGAGTAATTGTCTGTTTATGAGTTATAAGAAATCATTAATAATCTTTTAGATTGAGCAGATGTTTGTAACAGTCAAATTGAGCAGTTTGTTAATGGAGTTTGCAGGCAGCAGGACAGGCAGTCACTCCATGTCCAGAGTGTGTATTTTCAGAGCGGTGGACTTTTGTTTTCAGGATCACAGGCATCCCTTGTTTTTGTCAAACTACAATGCTGCGCTTGTCTTGTGCTTCTGTAGTGCTCCTGCAGCCTGCCTGAGCTTCCCCAAGTCTGAGGAGGAAGGGGCGGGGAGAAATAACTCACTTTAACCACAGATCATATATTAAATAGGACTTCAGCCTATTCAATACATGACCTATGGCTCCAACTCACTTTTTGGACTGTAGTACTCAACTTTGTTTGTGCAGTTGTTAAATTTAGTTCTTTTAATTACGCAGTCCACACTATTTCACACTGATTTCCACATCAATATTTTATTTCATATGACATGACCTTGGCAGTTTCTGTAGAAAGGTGTGCAAAATTCATGAGAAGAGGCTTGTTTTGAAAGTAACACAGTGTTGGCTGCATTGTTTCATTTCATATTTCATCTAAAAAGGTCTGCAGTATTGAGTGCATTCGAGGTCCAGACTTTACTAACATCAAACTTAAAATTTCCACCATTCTGCTGTAAAAAAATCACAACCACAATCCTCAAATTTCTCATAACTACTGTGTGCTGCTGCTCCCCAGAGGCAGCTCATCTCCTGCAAGCTTTTGTGGGTGAAGATGACATTGAAAGCAGAATAAAGGCACCACTTTTTTTTAGGGGGACATCTTTGGGTCTGTACTCTGTGAGATGGGACAGGTTTTCTTCACTAAAAGCTCATCCCTTTTTTTCTCTCCATTTCCAGCATACAGCAATTTGCTCCGTGACACCTCGGGAGATGATGACATAAGACGAGATGACCTACAAGGACACACAGTAAAACAGTATATTTACACACATTTATTCACAGCGAACAGGTCGGGATGATATGACATACAGGACGTTGTGATGTGTGAATGTTATGCGTGGCCAGTTCCACATTCATACACACACACACACTCAGACTCATTCAGTGAGCTGCAAGGTTACATTACCATCCAAAGTGAACCTTGAGTGAGTCCAAAATAGCACATTCAGCTCAGTCGATGATGCGCTTTGGCCTTTTTCTTCAGTTTTTCTCCTTTACAAACAAGTATGAGCAGCACTCACACATGCATATGACTGCACAGTACACTATTAGAAAGAAACTAGAACCTTAAAGGGTTCTTGTCCCCATAGGAGAAGTCTTTTTGGTTCCTGCTAGACCCCTTTATTCAGAGCCCACTTGGAAACCTTTAAGAGAGTTTCACCTAGAACCCAACATACCTAGAGCCATCTGTAAAAGCTTCCTCACAGAACCCCCAGTGAGAGGTGCATGAGAGAACCCTTCTATGTTATAATGGTTCCACCCAGAATCCTCTCTGGGGGTTCGATCCAAGATCCCTCCACCAAGGGTGCTAACCAAAACCCGCCCAGGCAGTTCTACCAAGAACTTTTTTATATTCCAAGGGTTTTATCCAGAACACAATCAGGAGGTTCTACTGAGAATCTCTTCATGTTCCAAGAGTTCTATTTAGATCCAGCCACGGAGGTTCTACCAAGAACCTTTTTATCCCAAGGGTTTAATCTAGAACACTCTCTGAGGGTATTGCAGAGAACCCTTTTATTTTATAACAACATAAAGCGAGAAGTTCCAACCAGAATGCCCCATGAGAGGTTGCAGAAAGAACCTATCTATGGGATAATGGTTCCACCCAGAATCCTTCCACTGTGTAAGGGTGCTAGTAAGAACCCACCCAGGGGGGTTTCCTAAGAACCGTTTTTATTCCAAGAACTTTTTCATATTCAAAAGGTTTTTATCTAGACCCAACCAAGGTGAATCTATCAAGAACCTTTTTATATTCCAAGGGTTTTATCTAGAACACAGTCAGGGGGTTCTCTTGAGAACCTTTTGATAGTCCAGAGTCTTTATCTAGAACACAGTCAGGGGTTCTACTAATAACTTTTGCATATTCCAAGGGGTTTTGTTGAGACCCAACCAAGGGCGTTCCACCAACAACCTTTTTATATTCCAATGGCTTTATCTTGAACAGGCTAAGAGGGTACCACAGAGAACCCCTTTTTATTATAGTACAAACCCCCCAGAACCTTCTTTGTGGGTGCGATCCAGACCCCTTCCAACTTCTAAGAGTGCTAACAAGAACCCAACCAGGGCCTTCTACTCAGAACTTTTTTTTATATTTCAAGGGTTTTATCTAGAACACAGTCAGGAAGTTCTATTGAGGACTTTTTTATATTCCAGTGGTTTTATCTAAACACATTCAGAGGGTACTACAGAGAACCCTTTTGTATTATAGTACAAAGAACTCTTGATGAAATTCTTGGGGTGTTCCTTGGCTTCAAAAAGGTTCTTATTTGAAGCCTTACAGAGAACGCTTTCTTCAACAAAAGGGGTCCCCAGAAGTAACTGGTTCTGGCTAGAACCTCAGCCTTGCAAGAAGAACCCTTTTGGAACCCATATTTCTAAGAGTGTACACATATAAGGAGAACTTTCAACAGGCACATCCCTCTGCTCTTGTTAAAAATGCATGAGCACTGTCTTCCCATTTGGATGGTGGAAGGAGAGTGGCGAGGAGGGCGGGATGGGGTAAAGTGACATCGGAGAAAAGATGTCGGTCTCAAACGTCTTCTTAAATAGCTCTGAGGGGGACGAGATGAAATTAGAATCATGGAGGAAAGAAAGGCCTCAGCGGCTTATTTAAAGGAGGAGAAAAGAAAAAAGGAGATGCAATTATCGTTAACGAGTGCGACAGGTGGAGAGCGCCATCATCAGCCATTGCCATGGTGAATAAGTATCGTTAGGGAGAGCTAAAGAAAGGCAGCCAATCAGAAGGGGAGGTTGATTTCTGGGACAGAGAGGGATCAAGGAATTATGAATTAAAGCTGGTGGAGATTTCATGCTGAGCAGCTGATCAGCTGTTATTCGTACAAAAATGAACCCAAAAGGAAATCAGCGTTTTAATGTTCAGTGATGTGATTAAAGATTTCACTGACTTCGCAGCTCTTTGGTTGACTCAGTTGTTGTGAGAAAGAAAAAAAAATCTGGTGTCGTTTTATCTCTCTGCATAAGGAATTTAGCTCACGACAATAAGACAGAAAGTCAATGAGATCTCTTCCAAGGTTCAGTGGTGGTAAATTGTACTTAAATGATAAGGCTGGTTGTATTCTATATTTTTCATCATTGTCAGCAAATTCCACGAAAAGACCAAAACTAATTACTACACAAATTGATCCCACTATGACCTATTGCTTGTGTTGACAAAGCTTTCTCTGTGCCATGATGGACTGTTCAGTGTTGTCCAAAAGTAACCGCATTGGCCTAAAAATAATTAGTATCATTTTTTTTTCTGGAAATAACATTCAAAAAGTGAAGTTGCATCTTATGCAAGCCTTAAAGGACATGTATTACAATTTAAGGGCACCTAACACCACTGCTCTACATGGTTTGCTTTTATTTATGTATTTAGTATTTTATATTGCATGATTTTCTATATTTTAGTGTTTTGCTATTTATCTGCAAGATTTAATGATGTGTTTTAAATGTTTTTCATTGCGCTGCTTGATTTTATTGCTGTTGTGTGTTTGGTTTTAATCTGCATGCTTTTAGTTTGAAATAAATTTAGTTTTAAGCTACTTCCTGCCTTGACATGTAGACTCATTACTCCCCAATCATTTGCACCTGGTGAAGTTTTTCACTCTTCATAGAGACTCTCCCTAGCCAATAAGACACAAGAGTGTGGCGTAGCTTAGAGGCGGGATTACACAGGTGTAAAAATGAAATAAAGAGGACTGGACGCAAACAAAGGGAGTTGGAGAGAGCTTGGCAGTGTGAAGTCGGCTTTGTGTGGCCCAAGGAGTGGGACTGGCAAGCTGGCGAGCAGTCCTTCCAGCGGTTCAGGTGAAAATCAGGTGTAGAGTCACTGACTGGTGTGTGACTCGTGTCCTTTATGTTGTTTGGTAAGAGTCCTGGTTTTCCTGAATCTCTACAGAGGAGGTGGTGAGCGGAGAGTAAGCACAATCACTAAGGTCCTATCATACACCTGGTGAAAAGTGACATTGCTAGTTTCCAACCGATGCATTTATTATTTTGCCCAAGATGAGCCCATCTTTGCACCCATGGGTGTGTTGACCTTAATATGATGTGTGGTTTTACATTGTTGGCACAAAGTGATTGCACCTGGTCTAAAGTCAATGGCACAGTACTTTCCTGCCATTATCATATTAATTTATTTTTTTAAAATAAAAAATACTAACTGCAAAAGCAGCGATGATTCTGAATGTGTCTGAACAACCAGCCAAGAGACTGAACATTTTGTTAATTTATTTCAACACAGCATAATCTTGTTCTTCAAAACACAATAATAAATAACTTCCAACTTCACAGAAACAAATACTCAACTTATCAACATGATGGATGATGTATACTTGCAAATTAACTCACTACAAACTCGCTCCTTCATGCTTCCTGAACACCGTGTCTTTGTCCCCATAGTCCGGATCTGTATATCACTTGAGTAACATTATTGTATTCCTGGTCATCAAATTGGACCTTTGGAGGTTGTGTTCATCTACAGCACAGTTAGCACTGCGACTTATGGATAAATGAAACCATGGTTGACTGAGACTATTCTCATCGACTAACTGGGCACATCCTTCCAATAGTTAGATGCACATAGGTGGGTTCACAACACACCTACAGTTTGTTTGTTACACACACAGGGACATGCAGCACCCATTCTCATCAGTTAAATATCAGTAGATTTGCTCCTATAAGATAAGATCTTCCCTTATTAATCCCACAATGTGGAAATTTATGATGCAGCAGCAAAGAGGACAGTGAAAATTATAAAGAAGCATAAAAAAACTATAAATAATACAATAAAGGAAGAGGAAATATTAGAAGTATGAACAATTTAAACAGAATAGGAAGAGTATATACAATATAAGGAAACTTAACAGTTGAATTTCCACCATTGGATGGAGGGAATACTCACACTGCACATAGAATGATGACAGTACACCTGATAATAGACCTATGCAGTCAAATGGAGTTGTCTGTTGGACAGACAGGGAAAATGTGGAGACAGAGGGATCCCATCTCCTGGCATCATTATACGGCTTTGTGTGGCCGTTCTGGTGTTTTATATTGATGTTACGGCCAAAACACACCTATTAAGAGAGTAAATACAACCTCTATGCGCCTTACCATATTATGTACCATTTAACCAGCAAAAATGAAGTTGGACATTCCCCAATTGCACTTCCATGTGCGATAGATTGTTTCAGTTGGGCTCGTAGAGAAGCAACACAATACTGGAAATTCCCTTTATTTTTTCCCGGTTAGCAAGTTCCTTCAAGTCTCTCTATAATGTGTTTATGAAGTCCAGTTTACTGTACAGGAGTTTCTGAGTCATGGAGTCATGTATTTTGCTGTCATGGAAGAAATAAAGTCCTGATGTTTTGGTTCATTTTTTCTGCAGAAACGGAAAAGGAACCGAATCACCTGCCAGTCAGCCTAGAATTACTGCTTTCACCGAGGAGCTGTCTGAAAAATGCCAACAGCAGCTTTAAAAGTGGAACAGCTGTTGGAAAAGTGGTAAGTTTGGTGGTTTGGTTTGGTTTTTTCACACAGTTGCATTGGGTCAGAGGTCAGCAACCTGCCACTCTCTTGTATAACTTTTTTGTCCTTTTAATTTTCATTGATCGTTGCTGTGGGTCTCAAGTGATTCTTACATTCTCCAATTTTAAAAATGTGTAGCCTACACACCAACTTAAAAAATGTTTTTTGTCAGTTTAAATGTGCATCATTGCCTACATCTCTCTCTTATCCCCTTTTCCTTCAAATTTTACTGGTGGCTAATCTAGCATCTCCCAAGGCTAGCTATGGCTGCCAAATCCAAAGAAAAGTCTCTTAAGAAAAAAGATAATTTAAGTGATGATAAACATCAAATGTGTATCAATCTGCAGCTGAGAGTAGTCCTCCATAAATGCATTATAAATGCATTGTAACATTCACTAAAACTACTATATAATTTCTAGATGTTTTCAGATATTACTTGGCCTTTGTTTAAAAATGAAACTAAACTTGTGATATGTTTTTTATGAACTTAAGTCTTTAGTACGTGTGAATGGTTGAGTTCCACAGAAAGTTCTGGGCTATGAACAAACGCATTGGTTTTTGCCTTCATGTCATTCATGTGATGTGTTGACAAAATTTGATCATTTCAATCATATTCAACTTCAAAAGCTCTAAATCAAAGAATCAAGGTAATCTATTATCATTATTATATCATCAACACAAGGTTGCACAATGAACACACAAAGTACAACAAAGATTATTAATTAAATTCAGAATGGAATATGATAAAATATAAAACAAAATAAAACAAACCATATTTCCAGTTATTTACACATATACATACATGTATACATCCAGAAAACAGTTCAACAAGATGGTGATGACAATGTGGTCGACATCTTCACATTAAAAGTTCAACATCTGGGAAACATCCATCAGCTTTGACTGTATTTGAGCACAAAGCATCATCGATTGTGGTAGAGCAGGTTTCTCTGTGTGATCCCAATAGTCTGTTTCATTTTCCTGACTGGACATCAGTCAGGAGCAGCCTTAAGTTCCAGCTGCAGCATGGGTCTTGTCCCTGCTCACCTCCACTGCTCCTGGGGTGGTCGGCGGCGCTGCATCCGGCTGATCTGACTGAATGCTTGAAAGATGCCATTGTTGAGGGTCGCTGCTCTTTAATCCTTTCACGATGTCTACGAGTGTATTTCAGTCATAGGTGATACATGTTTCAGCTATAAAACCAAGAAAATAACAAAAATAAAAAAGCAATGTCAAAAGAGTCATATAACTACAGGTATATTTTGGTCTATCAAGACAGCTTTCCTGATAGAAAAGCTTGTGATTCAGACCTGCATGGTAGATGAAACTTTCTTTAAAATCATCTTAGATGGGAAAGTTCCCCCTGATGTTGCCATCTTGATCTGTTTTCAATTATTCTCTATGGCTTTCAGTGAAAGTCAAACAACATCAGAGTTGTTAAACCAGAGAGCCACGGAGGCGGAGAATTTGTCATCGTGTCTGAAGCCAGCTGGGTCCTCCTGAGATTTGATGCTTCACATTAACTTTTCTGTGTAGCTGCACCCACTAACAGTCTGTCTGAGGACCTGAGCGCTGGCAGGTCTCTGTTTGAAAGGCCTTCCTGGAGAGAAGTATTGGCTGGTGCCCATGTCTCCTGACATGTGGCTGGCTGGCTGTCTGACTGGCCGGCTGGCTCTGGGATGGACCCTGCAGCTTGTAAAAGACATAACTCGGCCTACGCCTCGATTTGCACTGCCTTCGAGCACGTTTCTCTCTTCTGGGTTGCCAAGGTAACCCCAGGGTTGGAAGAAAAACATCCCACTTACTGTCTGCACAGCTGAGAGACGAGAAAAACTGACAGCGAGAGAGAAAGCAGACCAGTCTGAGTCTACTATGATTCAGGTACATTAAGTGTGTTTATCACAGTGGTATGTGGTGCTGTTTATTTCCAGTCCGGCCCTGCGATGGTTTTTATTGTCACCTTTCCAGTTCTGTAAAACATGTTCTCGTAAACTGACAAAGTTTTTACTCTTGACAGCGCACCTGTAGAGCAGGGTGTGAATGTGCTCTTTCTTAACATGAAAAGCCACACACGCTGAAGGAGGCGAACATGACGTACCGCAGAGCAAACTGCAAGACCGCGGGATTTTGAGAAAATTTGTCACTGAAATAACATCCTGTCTTGGCTGAGAAGCTGAAGGAGACTTTCTATAAAACACCTGAAGTCAGACTGTAATTCTGTTTCATCTTTATGAAATGTCTTTGGTTTGTTTAATGGTTGAATCTTAAATGTCAACATGGATTACTGGCAGCAGTGGGGGAAGCATTCAGATCTTTTACTTAAAGGAGCACTACATGGTATGGTATATTAAATAAGTTGAAATTATATTTAACATGCAATCTATGGTTGAAGCAAGTTGTTTCTGCCTGCCCCCTCCTCCCCAGACTTAACGAAGCTCAGGCAGGCTGCAGCACAAGACGAGCACAACATTATAATTCGACAACCAAAAGTGACAACAAGTCCTACACTGTAGGTTGATCAGCTGTTTATCTGTCTGTCAATGTAAAGTTCAGCCTGTTATCCTGAAAACTAAAGCTCACTGCTCTGAACATACAAACTCTGGAGTTGGAGTTCAGTGACTGTCTTACTGCCTGCCAAACTCTGTTATTATATTGCTCAATTTAACTGTAATGAACATCTACTTCTTCTAAAAGATTATTAATGATTTCTTAGGACTCATAAACAGACACTTACTCATTCGGCATTAATTTGAACTCTTTTTAATGTGAAACAGGCAAACAATAATACAAGTTACAGGCCAGAGTAGAAATTTCAAAGTAGGACACTCTAGTGTTGTTGTCAGAGTAGCGAGTATTTCAACTTAACATGTTTCCTAAATGTTCATTATGTGGTAATTTTCTAATTTGTTAAAGTAACACCACGTTGTTTAAATACTCAATAACAAGCAAAAGTATATAAGTCTAATCAATAGGAATGTAACAGTAGATTGAATATTGCAATTAAAAAAAATATCTTGATACTGCACCGGACTGTGACAGTATCTACTGTGATATTAAATGGTTAATTATTTTATTTAATTACTTTATTTTATTTTATAAAAGGGCTGCTACTGACAGCTGCATTGGTTTTGTTTTCCAGGTGTATATAATTCAAACATTCATTGCTAAAGACAGTTCATGCCAATTGTTTGCACATGTTTAGGTCATAACTGACTTTTATTTTAATAATGAAGGAAAGCAGAAGCACTTTAAGTTTAAAGGAAAAAAATATGTGAACAAAAAGATTCTGTACACATTAGATTTATTATTTAAGGGTATTTTTTCAAGTCATAACTTTTGTTTGTTTTTATTGTAATAAAATCATATCTGATCATGGACTTTTTATTGTGGTATTATTGTACCTTGAGATTTTGGTATCGTTACGTTCCTAATAATCAGGAAAAAGCATTTAAATATTACAAGAAAAAGTGCTCAATGCCAAAAAATGACCTGAGAGTGATTTTTTTCACACTGAATTATTATTGATCATACAATAATAATCACTTGGTTTATAAAAATCAGAAAATAGTGAGAAATACCATCACGATTACCCACAGTCCAAAGTGACACCCTCACAATGCTCCTTTTGCTCCTTTTGTCCAACCAACTGTCCAATCTTCAAATTTGAGAGGCTGGAAACATGAAATATTTGGCATTTTACATGACAAAGTTATTGTCAAAACGGTTCTAATAATTTGCTGTAAATTGACTCTAAAACTATCAAATACTTGAATGCAGTACCTCAAACTTGTACTTAAGTAAAGTACTTGTGTAAATGTACTCACCACTGATCATCAATCATACTAAATACTGCTGAGTGTTATCTAATTTTACCCAACAATCTACCAAAAGAAGAACGACATTAAATCCAATATTTATACACTGATGTGCCAAAAGGGGGGATTAGGACGGTGCTGACGATGTGAGTTAACATTTTCTATGAATTTCTGATGAGAAAGTGGCTCAGATGATCATTTCTGCCTCATATCTCACCATATAGATTCTCTGAAAGTCATATTACCACCGGCATGTCACAGGAGGTGCAGAATCAATGGAAATGCAATTCCTACTAGAAAGTTTGAGTATTGGAAGCAGAGAGAAATCAGATAAGCTTTATTTACAGGGAGAATAAAAGGTGGATGATGGGTTGTCACCATCAAAAGGTTCTGTGTCATTGCCTCCACAGCTCTGCTACTCTTATAAAAGAAGATAGTATATGTATGTATTTCACAGATATATTCCACCTTCAAGATGGGTGTAATATTGAATGAGGAAACAGTTTTTCAGTCTTAAACTTTCCTCTCCTATTCAACTGCAAATAAATTAAAATTTGACACGCTTGAATTCCCTGGCTTCTGTCTTTTCTGTCAGCTATGAGACATAAACACGTTCCTCCCAGCAATTAAACATATGGCAATGTGTCAAAATAAAACACAAACATTATCGGAGACATGACATATTTAGTGATGCAGTTTAAGGCAAAATAATCTAAATGGGCTTATGTTTTAATTTATTGTTTCAAGCTGCAAAACTGCAGCAGACTATGATTTGATAGCAAGGGTTGATTGAGGGTTTCACGGTGCATAAAATAGATATTAATTCTGACAGCACTCACATTTTCTATCTTGATATTATACATTATTTAAGGTCAACTGCTCTATTTAATTTGATTCTGTCACACTCTGTCTCACTTTAACATCCTGTTGAATGAATAACGGCTCCTGGTCAAAACGTTGTGACATTTTTGGACCTGGTAGATTTGTTGGAGTTTAGTTTTTGGTGAGACTGCCATTAAGAGAAAGACCACACCCTGCTATGAAAACACACGGGCATTGCTGGTTTGTCGACTAACTTTAGCATTTGGAGGGAGAAAATCCCGACATCATCTGCGTGTGTAATCTTTCTAATTACAGCACAATTCAAACAGGATAAAAAAAATGATTTGTCTCTCGCCATTAACTACCATTCATATTTTTTCTGAAGTAAGGTCCCATGGTGGTCCACCCGAGGAGGAGGGACCTCTGTATTGACTTGAAGTCTCGTGCCCCCTTAGTTACCGTTGCTACGTCTGTGAAGCTTTGCATTCTCGCACATGTGTCACTTACAGTGATAACTGTGGCAGATGGAAAATCTTTAAAATTATGAAACAATGTGATCAGGCAAAAGCAGCTTTTCATTATTAGTGACTGTGAATTGTGGCAGCTAAAATGACAGCTTTTACTAGCTAGTTAATTAACCTAACATCAGCTTTTCTCCTCGAGCTGACACTTTCATGTTTCTGGCTGACTTTAAAACTCTGAAAACGTAATCCTGTAAAGGGGTTTTTAACAAGCACTTGAGCTACATTAATCTTAATCTTCGCAGCTGAAATGACTTTTGCTACCTAGCGTATTAAGCTATTAGCCTCACATCTCCAGCAATGTTTCCAGCTGACTTGTTTTAAAACTTATAAAACTGCAAAATAGTTTTTTAAGCACTTGGTAGCTAATCAACACAATGAAAAGACTAAGGCTAAAGCTGCATGCTAGCTAAAATGTCAACATGGTCCTTTTTAAGTAAAAATGTAAGATTTGAATGTTATTTTGTCTTAACTCATTTGACGATTAGTTTACATACTTGTTTGTTGCTTTACTAAAAAAAAGGCTTGGAAAAGGACCAAACAAAATGTTTGCCAAATCTAACACTTTTGCCCCATAATGCTGTCTGGACAGTGCTGCTAATGTTAGCTTAAACTCTGATAGCAACCAGTGACAGCCCCAAGAATCACAGATATTTTCATTATTTGATTTTTATACACACATTTTTTTTTAAACATAATATCATAATATCATATATATAACAAACCTATATGATATGATTCATCAGGATCATGATTTTAGACAGACAAGCAACATTTTATTCCAAGTCGGCTACTGTGAATTTTTGCCGCTGAAATGACCGCTGTCACTTGCTTGCTAATTAAGCTAACGTTAGCTCACGTCTCTTTTCAATGTTTCCAGCTGACTTGTTTTAAAAGTGCAACCCTGTAAGAAAATATATATAAAACATAAAAATTGAGCTAGCATAATCCAGTTTGACTGTTTAGCTTACGCAGACAACTTTTTGTGTTTTCACACAGTATGTTTTCACTACTAAAATGAAAAGATGTTAAGGACCAACTGAAATGTTTGGCAAATGTAATGGTTTTGGCTGGAGTTGCTGTGATGTACTTTTCCAAAACAAATAAAGAGCAGGACAGAGCTGCTAACATTAGCTTAAGCTCTGATAGCAACCAGTGATAGCTCCAAGAATCACAATTATTAATTTCAGTAAGAACTTGGACATGACTTGACATGCATCACATTATGAAAAAAGAAGAATCCTTAATGTCTCTTTCACTTAGAGCGGATAAATCATTTTGGAACTACAGACTTGATATGTCTTAGCCACTATGACTCATAATAATATTGGAACATGGCACCAGAAACACTCGACATTTCCAAGTTTGAATATTCAGAGGCACATACTTGTTCTTAGAGCTGCCTGGTGAGACAGAAGTGTCAGTTGGTGGGATTATTTCCTTCCAGATTGGACTCAGAAAAAAGAGAACTTTGATTGTGGAGACTCATGCAGATAACAGATGCCCCCACAGTGCCCAGAGACCGGTGAACTCCGGTTAACAACAAATTTAGATACACACAACCAGCTCAAACCTTATTTTACTAATGATTTTCAGTACTGCACTGCATCGTATAAGAATACTTCTCAAAATGCAGTTTTGAATGAGTCTAAAGCAACATTTAAAAGACTCGCAATAACTTCTTTGATCATGCCAAATTTACATACAGACAAAACATCCCACACTGTTGTCTTAAAAGGTTAATTTTTCTCATTTTCTGTTCAACATTTTTCACTTTTCTCCCCTCATTATTTTGTCAGTCCAGGCCATTTTTCAATTCATTCAATCTTTTTCTAATTCTTAACATAATTGAGATTGGTGTCAGGCTTTCATTTTGTATTTAAACTTCAGGCCCCAATTACTGGTTATTTGACACAAAACAGTTCAGGAGAAAGAAACAAAATCTAGGCTGTCAAGTCTTATTATAGATATTACAGACTCTGGTCTGCTAACAAACTGATGCGGTGCCTAAATGTTTTGCCAGTCATCGGTGGGACTAACACCACAGCAGCTACAGAAGAAGGGACACATTACATGGAGACAACTAAAAAAAACATATGTCATGCCATGTGTTAAGAATTGTAAACAATGCATTTTGGGTACATTTGTGCTTTTGTGTGTATCAAAGGTTTTAGTCTGGGTTAGGGTTAGGCTTTAGTTTCATTTGCCAGCATGAATAAACCATAAGTGTAGCTGCTTCAGAATCAGAATCAGAATTACTTTATTGATTCCTGAGGGGGAAATTGTTGACGTTACAGGTGCTCCTGTTCAAAAATAGCAAAAATATATCAGCACAGAGAATTATAAGAATAAAAAAATAAGAAGTATGTAATAATATATACATTCAACTATACTATAAAAGAGATAATAGTAGTAGTAAAATGTTGCACAATTTATTGTAAATTCAAGTCAATATTGTACACATGATACTTGACTTGATGATGTTTGGACTCACAAGTTCAGATGATTGAAATAATAATTTCTTAAAGTGTGGCCGACAGGCTCTCAGAAACATTTTGTGCAGCTGCTACTGCATCAAACCGTGACCCCCTAACAACCATCTGTCAGGTCAGAAATGACAATCAATTTGTTGAAAGCTGATGGTTGAATGGCGACTACAAGCGTGCACAACTTCAAATCTTGATTAATATCCCGGGTGCAAAGGATCAAAAGCATAGAAAATACCAGCACTCATTGATCATTTTCTGGTTTATTGTGGGGAAAAAAGAAAAACACAAATGCGTTTCAGCTCTAACCTATCATCTGTGTGATACAGAAGAGCAGAAATGGCCATTAGTAAACAGGTGAAGTTCAAAAGCTAATCTGCAGAGAGAATACATAATCGCATGATAGGAAACATCTGTAAACTTACCAGAAACCACCTCTCCTCCTGATGGTGGCCACAAAAAACTTGGAAAAAATGCCAAATATCACAAGCTGAAAAGTAATAAATAAATAAATGAATGCCCAGGACCCAAAATACAGTATATAGCATGAAACTATAAAAATAGCAATATAATCCAGATTAATGAATGAATGGATGAAGACACACATAAATAATTATAACAAACTTTCTCATTAGATCTGCCGTCAAATGAGGAATAATATTAAATTAGTCTTGAGAACATACAAACTAGACTCATGGAAGAGAAACCAGAGGGCTCAAACCACCAAGTAGATAGACAAATCATGTATTGATTTGTCTATAATGGGGACAGCATATGTCGTGACTGTCATGATGATGAATTTATAACCACATCTTTTACTTAGAAGAAAAGATGAATTAAAACATGCGGTTGATGGGCATTACAACATGCATTTAAATGACAATTGATGCCAGTAGCCAAATTAAAAAAGAAAAAAATCACTTGGCAGTTTACTGTGAAAATGAGGTGGAAAAGTCACCACAGAAAAAGTGCTGCGTGGTCGAGGAGGAGATTTCAGGAAACATTGAATCAACTCATACTTTGTCTGACATCGGCGGGCAGATAAAATGATCTGCATTATCTACAAACGGGTGAATTCAATGCTCGAGGAATTCAATGTTAAATGCCAATATGAGACAAATCAAAAATCCTAAAAATGTTCAGGGGTTTTGCTGTTCATCACGTCATTTACTGGCTCCATAAATTAATACTCAGTCATCAAAACTTTGAGAACCCCTGACTATGAGTACATTTATACATTAAGGACTTTTAGCAAAAATACATTAACTCCTACACAGGTTTTACAGTCTAAATTAAGTTCAACTGTACATTTTATAGTCTATATAAAAGTATTATAACATGTAAGACAACTTAACTAGCACAATCTGTATACTTGTGCTGTATTTATGTCCAGTAAGTACATTAGACTGTCTACACCGCACTAGAATTCATGCCATTAAAATGTTTTACAAAGTTGATTTCACTCAGAACATTTCATGTGGTGCAATATTCCTACAGAGTTGAACAAAACTGGGCCTTGATTAACTAGTTATTTACTCAGAGTTGTTTCTTTTATACTCGTGTTCATGTTCTTATGAGTCATTTAAGTGTTTATACCATATGTTTCTAGACTT
>JAJHUR010077080.1:0-18078 GCA_027495735.1 Lutjanus campechanus | reverse complement strand
TGTGACTTTTGGTCATGCCAAGTCAAACCGTACTGCGCTGATTTGCATTTCCTTTACCACTTTAATCATGCTTAGCTGTGCCAAGTTGTGCCCGAGACCTTTTCCTCCAAGCGAGCTGTGGTAATGCCTTGCTCACGCGGTCAACCTCTGACGAGTGTTGCAAGACTAAACTTATATCTGTCAGCTCATGTCTCTGTAGAGCAACAAGAAAAAGGGTTTTAAACGTCCGTGTGTGTTCATATCTCTGGACTTTTGTAGCTTCTAACTGAATCTCTGTGGTCTGAAGTTTAGTTGCTCTCCCGTGTCGCTGTGTTTATGTTCAAGTATCTGTCTTATTTTACTGTTTCATGTTCACTTTCTGCCATCTGAATAACAAAATAACACAGGACAAGTCGTCACAGACTGGTGAAGAATTTATAAGAAATGAAGCGTCTGTTACTAGACACACCTTCTTGTTTGGTAATCCTGTCCCTGCCGTGCTGGGCGGATGTGCTGAGTCAACCTGAGTTGACACACACGTGTATGGAAAAGTGGAGGAGGGAGAGAGATGCGTGAGATCACTTACTAACCTAAAAACACCAAAAATTACACCATTTCACTGCCATTACATTTTTCCTCTCACGCAACCTCACTTTGAGAAACCCTGATATAGAACATAATGGAGACATAATTTTCCTCGCAGAAATTGTGCCCGGTGGCAGACAGATTTGCATAAAGAAAGAGAGGCTTGATAGGAAACCAGCCTAAATGCAGATGGTGTAATTATTCTATAGTCATTACACCGTGCTGCAATCAACATTTACATCATAATGATAAAGCAAAAAAAAGTCTATTTCCACTTTAAAATTCTGGTACCGTGACAACATTAGATCTTAAGGTGCGTACAGTGTGTTACAATGAACAGTGCTTTGAATGTCAGCATTATTACACTATGTGACATAATGACTCACAGCTTAATCACAGCATTATAGCATGTAGATCCAATGACGCAAGTTAACTCATCTGTGTCCTCACTTTTTCATGTTTGCACCTCCTCGACATCACCAGTGAATCACACATTACACCAACTACCACATATATTTCTGTGTGGTTTGTGGAAGCTACTTTTGCGAGCAGAATGTATGCAGATTCATCAGAACAGGTGTTTTTAGTTGAAGCTCTTACCCAAGGCGTTGAACGTGGCAATGTGCTCCCACATGTTACTGGGCTGGTCGGGTCGAGGCTGCCACAACAGAGCGTCCACGTCATGTCTGAGGCAGAGGCACGGCATTTCAGACGGGTTCACGTCAACTGTGAACAGGTACTGATGGCTGCCCAGGTTCACCTGGAGAGAGAGACGGACCGAGGGGAAAAGGTGTAGGTGTGAATTAAAGTCGGTTCATTTTTTAATTCTGTCAGTCACCCCGTTTTACTGTATAATTTAGAATCATTGTCCAGGTGTATCCCTCTGTGACCCAGGAGCAGACTGGGGACAGTGATGGACACTTTAACTGCCTTGAGGGTAAAAAATTTCTAGTTGCGCTGGAGGTGATTTCCTGTGCACCTCCTCCACTGTGTGAAGCAGGAATAATGCAATGCCTGAATTAAAGCACTACTCCAGGTTGATTGACTTGTGATTGCTCACATAAAATACCAAAAAATGAACCTCAAAACCAGTAGCTTTTTAACAGACTGGTCAGAGAAGAAGATCACATAAAATTCATACAATCAAGACAGAATCTGCCCTCACAAGGACTTTCTAAAATGCAAATTAGCGAAGATTTTTTCACTGACATGAAGAATTTCCTTTATTTTACATGTCCTTTCTTTCTTCTTTCCATACTAACTCTGTTCCTTCTTTCCTGTTTTCTTGACTACTTTTCTACCTTGCTTCCTTATTTCCTCCTACCTGCCTTCTTTCCAGCTTTCTTTATCTTTCCCACTTTCTGCCCTCCTTTCTTTCCTTCCTTCCTGCTTCCTTCCCTTTTTACTTTAAAGTTTTTTCTTCTGGCCTTACTACCTGTGCATTCCAATACACATACAAAAATATACACATAGAAAAAATATTTAGTATGTCCCAATACATAGTGTGTCAAATGTATTATACCAAAAATACCAGGATGTCCTACTACATCTGGTTGCATTTTGCAGAACACAAGCCAGCGTGCTTTTCCGGCTATTCTCACCCACAGAATAGTCAGAAAAGCTGGTATGAGCCAGAGAGTCAAAGGCGCAATGTTATGAGGAAGTAGTATGTCTCAGTTGTATGTATACTGAATGCAGAGTATGTACTCTGTAAGGGCAGTTGCAGCACATACAGAAAAAGTATATGTAATGCAGGGTTTCTCTGATACCTTTTTGCACCATTCCTTCCCTCTTTTCATCTTTACTTCCTTTCTTCCATCCTTGGTAAAACTGTCCTTGGTTGGTTTTGCAAATACATTTCAGTTTCCATTAAGCTTATATTTTTCTCAGGCCACATGGGGTGTTGATGGAAGACTTTTGGTACAGTCAGTTTTTTCTCTTCCTTACATTCCTGTTTTTCAAGGGATCAAGGTCATTTATTGTCATCACACAACACAGGGTTGCACAATGAAATGAGAGTTGTAGTTCCTTCACGCTGCACTCACATAAAACATATACACAGATAATTAAATTCAGAATAGAATAGGATAAAATAAAAACACACATACACATAAAAAGTCCAACATCTGGGAACACTGTTAATGAACTCTGACTCTTGCATCCAGCTGTTCTGACTTTATGGTCAAAAGATGCCAAGTGCATTGTTGTCTGCTGCTCTTTAATCCAAACACCATGCTTCCTTTTCCAGTGACTACAAGTGCATTTCTGTCATTGTTTCAGTAAAAAAATATAGCAAAGTTTGAAGGAGTTACCGGCCACAGGATCTATGCTACATGAGCCATCGTTGATTTAAAAAAAGGTAGAGAATATCTACAGGTTTCTCTACAGTTTCTTCCCACTTGGTTACCCATATCATTAAAAAAGTTACTGTTTGTGGAAGATCTTCATCTTGAAATTCGACATGACCATTATAGGTTAAAAGCCACACTGAATAATGTGTGAAAATGGCTATAATGGTCAACACATTTACCCCATATTCACTTCCCTCTGATGAATGTGCTTGACGTATTGCATGTGTGCAATTTGGTGCTATTCTAGTGTGACTCCATTTGTTTTGGAAAGAAAACGTTGCTGTGACATAATCGCTCCTCAACATCTGACTGCTCACACTGATCCTTCACTCGGTGTCAATGCGCATCCCACGAATCCAACTGCCAACATGTCTCAGAGGCTGTCAGGCAGCAGCGCTGTCCTCCCCATCTCAATACACACTTGACAGGCATTGAAAAATCAGCATAAACCAGCACATATGTTGGTGGTTGCACAAAATGACAAGCCTTTTAGAAAGCCATCACTCCTCCACTCTAAAAACTCATTTTCTTGCCTCTTGTGTTTGACTTTGAGCACGTGGCCGACGTTCACTCATGCTTTAGAGGAGCCTGTATGCGAGTTGACTGACAAGGACACCAGTGACGGTCTGGATCATGATTTGTGAACAATAAAAACAGACAACAAAAACATGAAAAAAACTGAGTACACTGACTTAAATCGGAAGATTTTATCCGTCGTGGAGGGCAGAGTTTGTGCAGGTTTCAGAATCTCCTGGAAGTGATTTCAATGACTAGTCCTACGGCTGTGTGATATGATCATATATATATGAAACCAGTTTCACAGACAGGGTTTAGATTAATACAAGAGTAGGCCTTAATCTGTACTAGTTAAACATGGACATTTGTGTGGCTTTCATGAACTGACTATGGAGTCCTGGAGTAAGGAAAGTAAGCAATTTTAAGTCTTGCTCCTGATGCACTAACAGAAAGAAGAGGGCACCGTTACAAACAAGTGCCTTAATAACTCGACGCACACAGTCCCAGCTGCAAAGAAAAGATACAATCATGTGGATAAACTTCCATACTTTGAGAAAATCTTCTTACCTCTCTGTCAATATCTGACACCTGAGACATAATAACATCTTAGCTCTTACTCAGAGATGACAGGTGGGAGTGTGCGAAGACATTTACTCTAGTATTACAGTTATTATTTGATAAAGACTTTTGGGAACTGGAAACTAATTATTTTTGGCAGCAACCTCAGCTCTCTGCCACCTTTGTTGAGAATCCCATTACGCAGAAAACTAAAACTAGATTCTCAAACACATCTGCAAGATACTCTGTAAGATTATTTTGTTTTCCTTCTGCACGTCAAAACATTTTTCAAGTCAGTGACTCAACATTGTCACTGTATGACTCATATAGTTTTGTACCTATGCCTGGCCTGGGTCTTTGGGAGTCACACCATTTCCTCCGAGATTCACTGGTTTGCTAAATGGTCACATTCCAAAAAAAGGAAAAATCCAATCACGAGACTTTTATCTCATTATTTTACAGCAAACCTTTTCTAACAGCCTCTGGCCTGCTGCAGAGGGTTCGGGTCTTACCTTACAAAACAGGGTAATCAGATGAATTAAAACCTCTATAAAAAGAGAATCAGAGCCAAACTAAGAAGATAAACATGACAGAAAATTTCTATTCTGCTTTAGTTCCTGTACAAAGCCCTTATTGAGTGAGGAGGATTTAACTGCCTGGAGCAGAACAAAGCATCAGATTAACTTCTTGTATCCAGAATTTAAATTCCTGCTAATTCCTGTGTTACCTGTGAAGCTGAGATTCGCTATTAAAAAACACAGAGAGCGATAAAAAACATGAAAGGTAAGCTCAGCTCTTTGGGGACCAGAGGATTTTTATTAAAGCCCGTCGATAATGCTGTTAAATCTATTTAAATACATTCACATAGCAGAAACAGAATGGGGTGAACATGCTTTGCCATTTGGCTCCTACAGTACGGATCGGCTTTACGCTTTGTGGTAAAATATAAAGTTTGTTTGACTGTATTGTAATATCTTTCTTTAGTGACACAATTTCCAAACAATAGAATAATGATGTTCTATGTATTTTAACCTCTTTGCCCCATGTTGAAAGTTCATTTTCCCTCTTTAGTTTGTTTGTGTTACTGTGGGGTACGTGGGGTTTGCTTCTATGACAACAATATCTTAAAAATTTCCTATGACTACACTATTGTTGCACAGTCTACCATCGCCACTTTGGTTTTAATCATCTATTTGTATGTGCCGTTTTGTCTGATATTTATCTCACTGTGAGAACCAACCAGAAGATGTGCTGCCTCAGTTTGACTCGGCTCATTAGGCCGGCGCTGCAGGGATCTGCATCTGCTCTACCCGCTTGAAGGTGCGTTTTGATACGGGCTCGTCTTGAGTCAAGCAGCTGTAAAACAGATTAACCACATGCAATTTCCTTTACATTCTTCACTATAAAGATCAGACGATATTTTGTTATCTCCAAACTTTTACCATGAAGCAGCAAAATCAGGATTTTTTGAGTTTTTACCAGCAGTATAAACTAAACTAAACTTGAAACCACAGAGATTCACACGCAGGCCTCTGGAAGCTACGTAAGTACTCAGAGCTGAACGCACAGTAATTTTTAAAAACGTCTTTCCCTCTCCCGTTTAATATGTGATTGATTGCCTGGAAAAAAAAGTGCCAATGATGACATCAGCACCTTTGTAAAAAGTTCAGACATTTTCAACTTGATACAAACAAGGTGAAAGGAACGCCGGGCGCAGCGCCTTTTCTCTAGGCAGCCACATGCTGCCACTTTGCATTGGGAACAATTGAAAAAGGACGCTGGCGCTCAGAAAATAACATTACGTGGTCACGGCTCTTAGTCCCCTTTTTAGGAACTATATTGTCTTGCTGTATGGGTTGCATGATTGATGTACACAATTTGAAATACGACAACTGGACTCTGTATAGTAAGTACTCAGAATAAATTACATGTAGCTGCTCTCAGCCTGAAAAAAAAGCTTTTTAGTGAATACTCTGTTCTTTTTATCAAAGGGTTTACAGGCTTTGTAGCTGGAGGACAGGAAGTGAGAGGTTGGCATTAAGACAGCAAAAGCAAGTGCATCTGTACACGGAGGCCAGATGCCTGTAATAACAGCTGAAATGCCAACTCTGTCATCATCTTCATCGCTTCCGTCATGTTCTTTCCTGCGGCTGCTCGCTCTGCTTTAAAAGCAAGATGACAAATCTTTGTTTATTTAGACTTTCTCCTGCCCGAGACGCTGAACTTCGTCTTTTAAATTCGCCCACGTGTTTTGTTTGACTCTAAATACACGAGCTGAATCAAACATCAGTCAGACGTGATGACTTTTGATACCATTCAGACTGTTATGTGATAATAAATATATGATAGCAAATTAACTTTCCCTCACTGTGTCAGTCTCTTGGATATCACACTTAATTTGTGTCACATCCTTGAACCACAGGGGACGAAAGCAGATTATTTTAAAGCTGGCATAATTGTGTATTTTACACAAAAACTCAGAGCATTCACTTCGTGCCTGGAGATGCTCTGTGTGTCTCTGCTCTGCTATTATAAGATGTTCATGTGGAGTCACACCTGTCCTGGCTGACAGCGCCAACGCCATGAAAGAGACAAGTTTCACACCATGTTCTTACCATCACTCAGACCGATTCAAAGAAACAGCGGGCTTCCACAAAAACAACTGAAAAATGTCTTTGCTGTAGTTCAAACGTTTTGTCAACTGCTGCAACTTTCAGCACCACAGAGGGTAAAAACGTGGGTGGGCGTTTATGGATTTTAGTTTTGATTATCTGATTAGATAGCCACCAGTAACTGAATTTAATTCCAACAGGTCATCGCTATTATGTTCAACTTATCATACTAAAAGAAAAACACTAATTTCATGAAAGTCGACTCAGAGTTACAGTTGATTTTGCATTTGTTTACAAGAGAACCCTGACTTCTCCAATATGGCGACATGCAGCTGCAGCCAATGAGGAACAGTCAAGACAGCAGGGATTTATTCATCTCGCATCGTGCCTAACTTTAATGGATCATAACATATCAGATACAGAATTAATCTGCAGATGCTCCAGTTCAAGCTGAGACAAAACTCAGTTTTTGAGCCATGACAAAGGCCAAAATGTGGCCTGCAACAGACCAGGTGAGCCTTGTTTTTTTGTTTTTTTTTATCCCAGCGGTTGTTGATGACTTGTGGCTCCTACCGGCCAGGTAAGAGGAGGGAGGAGTCCGCAGTCAGTCAGAAACAGAGCAGTCGATAAAGCATGTTTTTCAAAAATTTGTGACTCATTTGTGAGTCATTGGGATTCATTCTCTGGACACCACAGATGTCCATACCAAATAACATGGTAATCCATATATTTCAGAGAAAACAAAACTGTCAACTTCAGGCGGTGCTAGAGTCGGTAGGAAATGTTTCAGTTCTGGGTTTGCACAAAATGTCCTGGCACGCCATCAAAGTTATTTAGATATGTGGCTAAAAATATTTAAAGCCTAAGCACATTTACAACACATGGCGTTAACGCACATCACTTTCAACTGATATCTGTATTTTCTGGTTTTCAACATACGTAATCTCTATTATTAAAATGATAACTATTTGAAACTTTGTATGCTTCCAACATTTCCTAAATCTTCCTTTTGAAAGAAAGCCTTGATAGCCAAAGCCTGCAGTAAATACAGTTACCAGATATACAGATACCCCTCCATTGTAAAGGGTATTGCAGATATGGCCGGTGGATATGACTCACAGCCTCCCTCTGGGGAACAAACATAAAAACCATTCTTCGTCTTTTCAGCTGGGATTGGAACCAAAGAGAAGCACATCGTCAAAGGTGCCAAATTAATAGGAGGCGCCACAATTTTAAGCTGAAAGGTTTTTTAACAAAAGGTCAGCATATGTCCTAGTGGGCAGGCAAGCGACTGGAGCATTAACGCGGATACAATGAGGGTGGCGAGGGAAGAATAGAAAGGTAAGGCTTCCTGGATAAAATACAGATAAACAAGGGCAGACGTCCACACACGTATATATATACACACACACACCCGTATACACTCACATGTTCACTCACATGTGGAACAAACAGGCTAGACTGTCCTTCAAAAGGTTGATGGCACAGGTACGATTACAATCCACCTTACTTAAGGGCAGCAGCTTGCCTGGCTGCACTATTTGCAGAGTAAATGGAGAGAGAAACATTAAAGGGCCTGTATTCACACGGAGCACTTCATCACAGCCCGGGCAAAAACACTGCACCTTATATTCAATACACATTATTAGCCTTTCATTCCATAATGAAAAGGTTTATTTTTGAGTGTTGTGAGAGTTTTTGTGATGGGGAATTCTTAACCATAAATACAGGAACCATTTTGTGCAAATGAAACAGAGAAACTGAAAGAGTGATGGACTAATGTCCGCACATGAATAGAGTTTTTGCAAACTGCTTTAGATCTGCTTTGGGAAAAGAAAAGCATCCACTTATGCTCATTATTCTGTATTTCAAAAATACAGAGATATGGTTGTCACAGTTTCTTCTAGAGATTCTTACGTCACAGAGTATTTTATTTTGACTTCCATTGTGGAAATTACCATTATCAAAGCATACACGTCACTTTCTAAATAGACGTATGAAAGAAAAACAGAATTTTAACTCTGAAGGACTCTTGATAAAGCCATGTTTTTTTCTTCTGAACTCTAAAATAGATCATCCTGTCCTCGTGAAAGACTGCAACACGTGATCCGTGTTTGTCACCTTGAAGCAAATAATACAAAGGGAAAGAAGTTTATGGCGGTTGCTGTTTTTCCCTCACAAATCCTTTCTGGATGGAATAATTTTACAGGCTCCAATCTTCCTGAATAACTGATACCTTTGAGAAAAAAAACAACAACAAATAATACAAGGCTGAGATTTCACCATGCAGCATCCCAGATTAAATTTTTTGCAAACAGATATCAGCCATCGTCCTCATCACCAGCCATTGTCCTCATCATCACCACCACCACCACCATCACCACGGGTATCTAGGCTTCATCAAGTGGAGTGATGTTTTTTTTCCAAGGATGCATTACTATTATTATTATGTGCGTGACGTGTGGTGCAGGACCTGTAGTGAGCAACAGACTAGAAGCAGATGATGATTTTGGAGGTCAGGATTGAATAGCTAGCCAGCTAACATTAGCTTTTTGAGGAATGTTCATGTAACCCTTGACTGAATCTCATAAATCTTTTAGAATTTTTTGAGAAAATGTGTCAAAACAAATCTGGGCTTTTTTTCATGAGTATAGTAGAGAAAGGTACATCACATTGTAGTATATGAAAGGAATAATGAATTTATCTGTAGTGTACCCTTGATGTTTCTTGAACAAACTGGCTGCTGTACTGTGGGATACACGTCAATGTCAAATAGGTATGAATTCGGCTATTCACACCCGACCCTTTTTATTTTAGCTGTAAAGGGTGATAAATTCAATCATGATAAGTGGCTGTGTTGGATGAATGGGTTAAGTGCAGGGACATCCTGTGAGAGAGCAGGGTTTGAGTCCCACTCTGGACCACTAGAATGTGAGAGCAGCGTGAAATTATGTCAGTGGTTAGTTACAGATTTTTTTACTTGTTATTTTCAGTTCTCAGTTGCAGTTTGGTTAGGTTTAGGTAGCAAAACTACTTGGTTAAGTTATGAAAAAAACTAAAAAGATTAGAGAAAGATTATAGTTTGTCTCTGCTATACGGGTATAAATAGCCACATTGGCTATTAGCACACCCCGAGTGCAACAGCATCTACCCACGGGGGAGCTGCAGTTTTTCTGCATAAAAACACAATAACGTTTATATTTCTCAACTGATTTCAATGAGTCATGTTATATTCAGGGATCTACATGGAGAAGGAAAGATTTATTTTTTTTAATTGGCTGAGACATGTAGATGTTTTTATTCTGAAAAACACAGCTTCCCCATTTACATGCTTTTGTTCACAGGCCGTTCTATCATGGCGGCAATGTTGACGCCTGATCCAAAGACCAATGGGGCATATACAGTACAACTGTACCTTCAAAAAATATGTGATGGGATAAATCACCTAAAAACTCTTCACACTGCTCATCTTTATTGTTTAGATATCAATAACATAACTGCTCAGTCTCTCCTGAAAGAAACAACCTTCCCATCGGCCTCAGCTGTACTTTGTGCTTATTAGTAAATGTTACCATGCTAACATGCTAAGATATGATGGTGAACAGCCTCAAAGAGCTGCAAGCGTGTCTGCAGACTCTTGCTGGCAACATAAAGATAATAATTATTGTTTGCTGGAGTACATGCCGGGGATAGATCATGAACAATATTGAAAATGCCAATAGGAGTATATAAATCCACTGTGACCTTTTGCTCAAGACGCTTACTGCAGCTCAGATCAAAATATCAAAAATGTAGTAGGAAAACAGCTATTTCAACAAGCTGATAATGAGTCATTTGATACAGAGCATTTTTTATCAGATGCAATGATACTGACAAGTCAACAAGCCCACTTCTTTCTCCGTAAAAAAGCAAAAAGTCGATATATGACTCAGCTGTGACCTACACAACAGCAGAAAAACCTAAAAACAAGTTAACAGCACGAAAAACGAAGGGTGAAAACAGGAATGTGGACATGACAAAAGGGAACCTGACATCACTTTGATGCATCACACCCTGTTAAAAGTTGTCGAAGGGAACCTGTGGCTTTTAAATTACAGTTCAACCTCTCTAACACTCTGCCCCTCTTCCGAGTGACATGTTGTACCCTGACAAATATGTCCTCAGAATAAGCATTTACAAAAATAGCCTGGATGTCAGCTACAATGGTTCAGCTTCTTGCTATTCAAGTCACGAGAAGAGGTGATGGAAATGAGGTGGGTGCGCCTGTTCCTTCTTTATTGGGCCCCTTTGTGGAGCTCTCTGGTCGAGTGGCTTGTTAAAGGCCAAGGCTATCTCTGGCTCGCTCACTGGGGGCAGGCCTGACTAAAATCACGCTCTTGTGGAGGCAGTGAGCATCAGGTAGCCAGCGGCGCACTTGAGGGGAATGAAGGATGGAAGGAGCCGACAGAAACGACCGGCAATGTTACGGAGGAGGGCTCAGGCCTGATGGATTGGAGAATCAAAGTGTTTACTAGCGAAGGAGAGAGGTGTTACTCACCACCTGAGTGGGCTTGAGCGATTCTCCGTCAAAGTGTGCGAGGCTGAAGCTGTCCTCTGGGAACCCATCACAGTCCTCCAGCTCCTGAGAGTTACAAGGGGGTTTGTCCTTGTCAGGGTTTCCGTTCTGGATTAAAAAACAAAACAAAACAGAGGAACGGGAAAACAAGACAGAGGCTGGGGTTACACTTGTTTTGCATTTATTAACATGTAAAAGGCCTGATTTGCAGTGAGAGCCTCAAGTGGGCCCAGATGATACTAATGAAGGCAGAGAGAGAGAGAGAGGAAGGGGCTAAAAATACGGTCGATGTCGAACATGAGGCTGAGAGTGACTCTGAAGCCCCCGAGTGTGATGATGTGCACAAGACGTCAGGAGGAGGAGGCCTCAGAGCCGCTGAAGAGGAAAAGGACAGAGACAAGAGGCCTCGGAGGAGGGAGGGATGCTAAAAGCCAGGAGGGTACTGCAGGTCATGAGAAAACCTCCTGAGGAAAACAAAGCCAAGCCCGAGCTGCACTTCATCAAAGTTTTATGTGTGAGTAATATGTCACTGCAGTGATTCGACCAGATATTTATCAATAAGCCAGGTGCTATGACGACATACAGTGTACTTACATGGCTTTGATAAATACTAGATTCTGATTGGTCGATTGCAGTATTCTAAGGTCTGTTATTTAACTACAAACACTCAAATTACTGTAATTAAGTAGTTTTTTGGGGGTATTTGTACATTTCTGAGTAGATTTTCAAGTCTGTACTTTTACTTGTACTTAAGTATGTACTGCAAGATGTAATCTACTTAGTTACTATTAAAGTCACAGTAGAGTACTGAGTACAATTTGAATTAATATCCAAACTTTTCATCTTCATTTGAGTAGCCAATCAGGTGATCTGATCACGAAAATGACAACAAAACAAAACAAAACAAAACAAAACAAAATGCTGTGGCATGATCAGGATTAATCATTAATCAATTAATTGCTGTTGACAATTTAACCAATTAAAAAATGTTTTCGTGGCTATTTAATTGATCGACATGACGGTAATTGCACCTAATTTAAAATAAGAAACTGACAAAAAAAAAACAAACAAACAGAAAAAATGAAAACTGGAGAAGACATGTTTTGTATCTTATAAATTATTAATGATTAATTGATTATTAGCATTTTCAAATACTGGTTGAGGAAAACACAAAATTTGCAACCCTAGTTTGGAGAAGTGACTGTGACATCAACGGTTAAAAGTAACTAATTCTGAGTAGTTTTCACAATGAATACTTTGTACTTTTATTTAAGTATATTTCTAACACCAGTACTTTTGCTTGTAACTGAGTAATATTTTAGCAGTGTAACGGTACTTGTACTTGAGTACAATTTTTCGGTACTCTTTCCACCACTGGTTATTTCTTAATAGCAGACTGTTGCTATGAAGAACAGGCCGTTGCTATGGACACAGTTCAAATAGCTAAACACAGCTAAAACAACACGACCCCTGTTAAAATCAATATTTTGTGTCAATTTATTGATTTTTGTAAGTAACCATGTAATAAGCAGGATAATATACACAGGCCATTATTGAGAGATAAACCCTGACAGGGTGATGCAGACACGAAGCAAGGGAACAAGGGAGGGGCTACTCCCCTCTACCACTACTGCTGCTGCTTCTGTATATAAAAGAGACTGTCCATAACATTTAGTATTCAAGTTATCAGCATAATGTAGAAGGTGAGTTTACCAAGTCTTCAGAAGTGAGGTACGTCAGTCTCTCGTGGATGAGGGCAGCCTGCTCGTCGCTCATCACGCACTCTCCTCTCCTGTCACCCATCACCAGCTCCGGCCACATCGGCCCCTCACTGCGCTTCTGCAGGGTCACCTCCAGGCTGAGGACACATTTAGATGCATAAATACACACAAATAAACATGTTCCTTCTCATCCAAAGTTCTTACGAACAATGAGTTGTATGATACAGTATGTAAATGCAGGGTTGATGCATATTTTCAAAACTCAAATTCAAGCACTTTTCAAGCATTTTCAAGCTTTTTCAGCACAGTACAGCTGTGGTAAATGACATATCTTTATACATATCCCCAAAATTATTATTTCACTTCTTCATTGCACTATATCAGATGTTATTGTGCGAGAAACAACCAAAGTTATGTTTTATAAAAGCATTCCACCTGTTAAAAAGGCCGGCAGCACTTGGACTATTCCACCCCTCTGTTTACGAATGGTACGCTCTGCCCCCTCTCTATCTAAGTGGTACAGTCCATCTTTCCACTGCAGTTCACGGAGACACTCAAAGGAAAACACCAAGTTTCATGTGAAATGTGTCATCTGTCTGTAAGTAGACTTTGCATCCTATACAACCTGTCTGAGCCAACATGAAGCAATTACTCAATTGCTAGACAAAAAACTTGAATTAAATCTTTTCAATTTTTCCGTCTTTCATTTTCAAGCCAATTAAAACAGAAACCTCACAGCATGTTGTCGTCTGTTCGCTTCCCAATTACTGTCCCATCAGAGGCCGCACATCAAAAAAGACTGACAGTGCAGCCACATGTGCAGAGTGGCAAGCAATTTTCAATTAGGCTCTTTTCTGATTTTATGTCTTTATCCGAAAAGTGAACAATTCAATCACAAGAGAGCGATTTATTATGACAGTAATGCAATTACAGTTTCGAGCAGTTTCAAGCGCTCTATCCAAAATCTCAAGCACTTTTTCAAACCTTGGAAACATTTCATTAAATTTCAAGTATTTTAAAGGATTTCCAGCACTCGTAAGAACCCCGTAAGTGATCAGGCTTAAGTGTGCAGCATGCAGACACGCAGCGCAAGAAACCTCAGTTACTGATTTCCTAAGATGTCACAAGTGGCAAACTGTTTCAAGCAGCCTAAAGCCAAAAGCTGTGGTTCCACAATTTTAAAAAGTCCCTTCGAGCCTGATTTTTATGAACTTCAGGGTGAACAGTGTACTTAGAATGAGAATGATGCAATCAACCAGTAAACATCCAATCAGTGGGGGCTAAAGTGGGCTAAAGTGCAGTTTTGATGAGAAAGGTCAGAGGAAAACTTGAGGAGTTACTCAGGCCGACAGAACTGTGGCCGATCTGGTTTTGACACTGATTATGTTCCTCAGTAGCAAGTGAGAAGCGTTTGAAGTTGAGCAGCAGGATAAATCAAGGAAGACGTACAAAAAAAAAGAAAAAAAAAGAAAAAGTCATACTTGAATTTCTAAATCACAGCAATTATTTTTATCTGAGGGGTAAGAGCCTAAAAATGTTCGTCTGCACAGGAAATCTTTGTACTGACATTCAGAATAATGCAGTATCATTATCTACCAATACCTCACAGCCTTATTTTAAGATAAGTTTGTGTTTTACAGAAGAATGCACACATCTTGAATATTTACTAAAATCAGCAGGAGATTCGTTGACTTTTAACAGGGGGACGGCCCAGTGGCAGCACCCTAATGATGAGAAGACCAATTCTTTTAAGTAAATCGTTTTGTTTCTTTAACTTGTGAACAACTCTTTTGGTTTGGTATTCTTTAATATACCCCGTATGTATAAAGTTGATAGTTTAGGGATTATTACAGATCTAAAATGAAACTGACAGAAGGGCGTGACCGAGAAAACGGCTCAATAACAAATTTGTCTGCTACTTCAGCACCATGGACAGCACCATGGCTTTATTAACGCACTCTCTAACACACACACTCTCTCTCTGCTACATGTGGATGGATGGAGAGGGGGGCTGGCAGGTTAACAAGGGGGATGCATTTTTTCATTTTTTTTCTAACAAGGGAGATGGCATCACCTCTCAAATTGTCTGCTGACTAAAATGTTTTACAGTAAGATGTGAAACTTAATGGTTCTAGGTTCTCCAATGTGAGAACTTGCTGCTTTTAAATAGAATATTTTGGGGTTTTGGACTGTTGTTCCCACAAAACAAGACATTTGTTGAAATCACCTTCAAAGATATTATGATGGGAATTTTTTCAGTTTTTAAAATGCTGAACAAAATATTTGGAGGGAAAATCTAGTTTTGATATTTATTTGATATTTGCCCCTCAGATAAATGTTTGCAAATTACATGAAACACACAGTATGTAATTTCTGCTACTAGGGGTCTCTCACATCAAAACAATAACAAAACAGTTAGTTTGATGACTTCATAAAGTAGCGTGGGATCATGGGAGTTATTGTCTTCACTGTTAAAAAACCAACATCACAGATGAAAATCTATCTAACATGACTCGGGGAGAAATCAAACTAAAGGACGAAGTAATGTGTTAAAGCTTTATTCAAGTTAAGTTTAGTCTGTTGGCTGACTTCATTCCTCACTCTCTGACGCAGCCTGTGTGTCCCTGGGAGCTGTAGCCGTTATCTTGAATAAATGACAGATTTCTCTGGGTTTGACCACTGTTTAAAACATTTAGGATAAAGTAAATAGACAAATGAGTAAAGTATATAACTTAGGCCTTGCTCTTAAATAGTTCTCGGTTCTCAAATGTGAGAACTTAAATAAAATATTTAGGGGTTTTGGACTGGAATCCCTGTCTTCCCACTTACAACCACAGGTGCCCACAGCGTTACACATACCTATTAATTACACAGAGAACAAAATATGCTACACAAGACAAGGAAAGGAAACAGCCTTTTAGCCTTGATTTTCAGGGTATAACCCCACAAATTCAGGAATGCTTACAGTCTTGGGCTAGGTGCAGTGT
Organism: Lutjanus campechanus; assembly: GCA_027495735.1. Lineage (NCBI taxonomy): Eukaryota > Metazoa > Chordata > Actinopteri > Lutjaniformes > Lutjanidae > Lutjanus > Lutjanus campechanus. The sequence goes on along the minus strand of JAJHUR010077080.1, from coordinate 2,214 downwards.
GAAAAGCCCTTAGTTTTGCTACTTGAAGCAGAATTTCTAGATTTTTTTGTCCTGAAAATCAAGGAAATCCAGCCATCAATCGTTGTTTCTACGTGGCAAATATGACAACTGTCCATTAATTACAGACGACAAATGTCTGCACAAACATTTCAGATCACATGCTGCTCACAGGTTGCAGCTGTGGAGACTATATATTGTTATTCTGTCTTTCTACACATTAAATCTACACACTTGATCCTGTTTCACTTGAGGCTGCACAATAAATTCAACACAAGCGCATGTGACGCTACTCATCAACTCTGTGTCACTAAATTACGGCAATGAAGCCCAGTTTTTAAAAAAATGAATGCATTAGAATAAAATTAGAATAACATCTTCTTCCGTGCTATACATCTGTTTGCTTATGTGCATTTCGCCCAGAGCGATTTAATCTCACTCTTTCCAGTGACCGTCAGTAGTGGTTCTGAGTATATTCAGTCACAGTGCACCATTTCCAGTTTTCCATTAATGGAGGAGAGCATAATGAACAACTCTACGCTGGTCTTTTATCATGTGTTCTGCTACTGAATGTATCATATACTCTCCCACGAGTTCTGGTCCACTGAATAGGGCTGAATGATGAAAAGGTGGAGTGTGCAGTCTTGCCTGTATCACAGTGTGCAGCACCACAGCTTCAAACTATTAGAAGCTTGTGATCTGAAATTCAGGATGAATTTATTAGTGATGAAAATCACAACACCAGAAACAAAGTAAATAATTACTCAAGTTTATAAAAGTTTACTGTATCATTTAACCTAATAATGATTTTGAAATAACTGTAATAATTCTATAATATCCATTTTATTCATGGTTTATATACTTTTTTCCTCTTTATATTTTGTCTTGCTCTCTTTCCAGATTAATTTTCCTGCAAAAGAACAACTTCTTCGTTTTGAAAAGTGCTACTATAAATGAAATTTGCTTGCTCAATAAACTATTTCGGGTATAACATATACCAGCAATCAGCGAAATCTGTCCAAGGCAAATGCTTTTTTGCTTTTATTGGTTCTTAACATGGGCAAGAAACATGCTGGTGAGCCTGCTGGGATCCAGTGTTGTTTGTTCGATTTAACGTTTGACAGCATTTACGTTATTATTATTATATTTAAGACATGAACACCAGAGTTTTTAGTGGCAGCTGAAACAACCTGAAAATGAGATGAGTCACATAATTTATTAAATGTTGATCAAATGAAACATTTACAGAGGTACTGCACACTTAGATGTGTTTTTGAGGTGTAATGATTTATTTTACTGTATGCTGATGAAACACAACAATGGTGGTAATATTGACATGAGAAATATTTTTAAAAATCTAGATTTCATGAGTTAAAAATGGTTCAACACGCCACCTACTGTTTCAAATCATCCTGAACCTTGCGAGGACAGTTCTGACATAGAGTTGACCGTTGCTTCCCACTGCTCTATGTCATGGAATTTATAATTTTTTAAAAAGAACATTAATGCCTTCTAATCAGAGTTGGGTGGTACAGTTCCCCCATCTCCTGCCCTTCAGTGGGAGTCTGTTAAACCACGATCATTTTCAAATACGTGCTGATGGAGACAGATCGCTTCTTGGTGTGACAGAGTGGAGCTTCTTTCCCTCACAAATGATCTTTGGTGTGCAACCAGTATCTGTTAGTCTGGGTCCAGACCTTGAAATCTGCCCACGGAGTGTTAAAGAGTTTATAATTCAGTCAATTATCAGGCAAAGTGTCTGTAGTCAGCCAATATTTTCAATTTAGCCAATATGTAAATAGAGTTAATTACCCACAGCTGACAGCGATGTTTGTCATTTGAACCAACAGCAGCCATGTTTAGCGATGGTTAAAAATGAGAAAATAAATAAATAAATAATTTAATAAGTATTTGTGACTATTAGTAACCGGATCCAACATGGCACTGGCTATCAGAACCCAACCTCAAAACAGTAGTTCAACTGACCCTTCGTTAAGCCCCACCTGCAGACAGCAACTGTCCAATCATAGCTTAGCAACCATAAGTAAAGCTGTCAAGGTTTCCATCTGTCTACATGTTGAAGGTGTGCAGGAGGCCCTGAGAAGAGCGATACTCAGCGTTTCATGAGTCTGGATGGTGACATGTTTTTTTTAGTCTCATTAAATTCTGTCTTCATCTGCTCTAATATAAGCTACAAACGTTAGCATGTCCGGCCAA
>JAJHUR010077079.1:13911-34298 GCA_027495735.1 Lutjanus campechanus | reverse complement strand
GTTTCTTTATTAAGAGATGACTTGTGTATTTCAAGTAGTCTCCCCTACCATCCCTTCACAAAATGCGACATAAAGGTGGTGGGACGGTCGATGTCAACATGGCTCAGTAGCATCCTTTAACACTTCCTCCTGCTCTCTAGGGTTACACAGCTGTCCCATAAAGCCATCCTCTTCCTATCTCTGTATAATGCGTCTTTTTCACCGTCGAGCTCCGTCTGTGTGTCTGGGCCTTGTAAAGATTTACTTTTACCAGATGCTCTCTGCCTTGTAAACTTCAACCCATTTGTCCCATTGTAGCTCACCTCATTTAATAAGATTTGCACGGCTGAACATGAAGTCAACAATTCAAGAAACTACCCGCAACTATGTGTGGTTACCTCAATTCACTGGAGGCTTTTTACCCACCGCAGCTCCTGAGGCTGTGTCTTCCTCTGCTATATGGACTGAAAACGTTCCTGTCCAGTTTTTATCAAAATGACTTTTCCACATTCCCAGTGTAAGTTTGGGCAATTTGAGCTGAGATGCTGAGCTTTGCGTTGTGTATGCTCGTCCAGGACCAACACATTCAAATGACACCTGATATCTCCACATGACTCTGGGTTGCTTTTCGAACTGAAATTAAAACTTTACACAAAAAATCAGTTTAAGTTGTGTACTGTTTTCTACTTGGTAAATGTTTTACTTTGAGAAAAATGATAAATAAAGCCATGTTTCCACTACAAGAACTGTCCCCATGGGCTAAGAACCTTTGGAGGAACTCAATGTGTTTCCACTGCAGGAACCAGGGTCTAAATTAAGTTCCAGGGATGTTATTTTAGCCGCCAAAAAGTCCCTGCTTGGGAGGAAGTACTTTCCAAAATTACAAGAACTTTGGGGGTGTGGCTTGTAACGCTGAACATTCCTAACTGGTCGTGGATTTTTACTCCGTCTGCCGTTTACATAGCGTCAGCGTTGTCGCACAGTCATTGTTGTCGTACAGTTGTTGTACGCTTTTTCATTCATCTGCGTATGAATTTGCTTACTTTTCACTGGCTTTTAGTTCCTTAAAAAGTAGTCCCTGGGACAAAAAGTTCTGGGTACTTTGGGTGGAAACACAGCTTGAGTTTTGTTTATCTTTTTGCAATAATGTTTTCAACTGACAGTGTTAGCAAGCTAGGCTAACCACCGTCCACCTTCTGAGTGGATGCCAGCCTAGCTTGCTAGCTTCACTTACAGGGTATATTTTCTTATACAAAGAGTGAAGAGGTTTCAAAATTCAGCCCTTTACAACTTTACGCCAATATTGAACTCAGTGGTTCAAATTGTGACGCTTGAAAGAGAATTAATGTGGTTCTTACATATTTTTAAAACTGTGTCTTTTGTAGTTGACATTTTAAATATAATGCTTTTGTCTGTTTGACTAATTTTGTTGACTTACAAAGGAACACAAGGTTAAAATAACACTTTTTTAAATCCTCTCTTTTCTCCATCTTGTCTCATACAAATGAACAAAGTGCAGCGGAGCCTCTCTTCTTTTCTCTCCATCTCAGGCATTGTTGAGACGGAGCCGCCACATAACCATAAAGGCATCCTGTCTGCATCGTCTGGGAGATTAAATGTGTCGCTCAATGATATGAAAGGTTTGTAGTCAGACATTGGAGCCTCCATAACAGTGTGTGACTGTCTCTGAGAGCATGAGAGCAAGATGCTGTAACCCCATATATAAAAAATATTAACATACCCTCAACAAAAATATAAACACAACACTTTTGTTTTTGCTCCCATTTTTCACGTGTTGAAGTAAAAGATCTCAGACTTCTTCTGTGCACTAAACGGTTTATTTCTCTCAGATTTGGCTTAAAAAAGTTGCGGAGTTCTGTTTTAATGACCAATTTTTCTTTTGCCAAGAAAATCCATCCAGCTGACAGGTCTGACATATAGAGAAGTTGATTAAACAACATGATTGTTGCACAAGTGTGCCTTGGACTGTCACAATAAAAGGACACTCTAAAATGTGCTGTTGGATCTTGACAAAAGACGTTCATTAGGCACTTAACTATGTTTATTTCATATAGCTTTTGATTGGCTTACCCTGATAATGTTTCCTTACTCTTCATGACTAAACCCAACAAATGAAAGCAATGAAAGCTAGCCAATTAGGCAGAGTGTGTCATGACTTTGCCCTCTAGGGAAAAAAAAATATGTGGCCCCCTTGAAAGCCATAGTGCCATATAGTAAACTTTTTATGTATGTTTATAAATGAATGAAAAATTCATAACTTCATAACTTCCAACTACCTTTATTAGAGTTTTGACTTTTGAATCAAACTCAAGATAATATAGAATTCTTCCTTAAATAAACAGATAAAGTCATTTAAAGGCACCTTTGGCAGCGCTGAGCTGATTAATAAACAATGTAACAAGTAATGTAACTTCCTTTAGCTGTTGAGTAATTAGTACAATAATGCAATTACTTTTTCAGTGATTTTCAGTAATATGTTATGAGCAAATACATTTTTCAAGTAACTCGCCCAACCCTGGTTATCACATTCTTGACCATAGCGCTGCTCGACTCCACTGTGATCAGTTTGACTGTGCACACATGGATGGTGATGCAAATAAAGAAAAAAAGTTTCAAACATACATTATCATGCAAAGGTAAGATGAGATCAGGCAACTTTTCAACCCTAAAATCCTTTGGGTCACTAATATTTTGTTCCTAGTTGTGCTTTTCTGGAAATAAGGAGATTTACTGCAGCAGTATAAACATTTCCTGACATAAATGACCCATCACTGTCAGCCTATAAATTAAGATGGTTGATGTTTTTGGTAAAGCTAACTTGAAACAACCTCAAATATTTTGGCTACTAATTTTACTATCCCATCCCATATGCATAGCTGTAACAGCTTTGCATGCGAGGGCCAGCCGTCGTTCCCGCTTAACAATTTCCAGATAGACGGTTATGGATTTAAGAAAAACTTGGGTCAATAAATCTGACTTTTTAGGGATCTTTGAACCCTGTAACATTCCTCATTCCTTCATGGCCTCTGTGGCTGTTGTCTCTGTCTTTCCTGACTCCCGGGGCCGGCCGGCTGGTATGAAGGGTGGGAGGGTGCCGTCGTGCTCGTTAGCATTTGGGCCATTTAAAGCTGATTATATGGAGCTGGCCGTGCCATAAAGCTTCCCTTCATGAGAGATCACCCGGACAAACCGCACGTCCGACTGTCAATATGACGGCGGTTGCCCGGCAGGCCAAACACAGTTTGCTGGAATGCGAGTGTTTAATCAGAAGACAAATGCCATATTTTGAGCAGTTTGTTTTTACGGCCCAGCGGGGGGGTGTGAGTGTGTGAAGTAGCATAAGTGAGTGTGTACGTCCCTTTGAGCTGAGGTTATATAAACATGAATCAAGCACATTTTTCTCTTGTTTTTGTGCATTTACTGCATATGAACGCACAGTTATGTTTGAGAGGTTTGTTCTTGCAGAGTAACAGTGGTGCGTGTGTGTATGTGTACTTGAAGAAGTGAGAGAATGTCAATTGTGCACTGTAAAAAAAAAGTTGTGAAAACTCATAATTTCAAGGCATCGAGTTTTGAATCAAACTCAAGTTTTGAGATAAACTATAATCTTTTGTTGAGATAATTTACTATTCTTCTTTTGATAAATTTGAATCTATTTGGAAACTCAAATAGTTCACAGTGAGCTGTGAACCTGATTTGACACTACTGAATTATCCTTGTAAAGGAGCTGAAATACATTTTTTTGAGGGTCTCTAAAACCAAATGATTCAAGTTTATCTAAAGAAGAAAAGTGAACTATGTCAGCAAAACAATAAAGCCATTGCTTTTTCATGTGTCTGCACATGAATTTGCCTAATCTTCACCGGCCTTTAAGCCACAGCAGAAATCTTTAAGTTCCTTAAAAAGCAGTTCCTGGGACTAAAGGTTTTAGGCACTTAAGGTGGAAACACAATTAAAGTTTTATTTATCTTTTTGCGGTGGCAGTTTCAGTTGACAGTGTTAACAAGCTAGGCTAACTAGCTTCCACTTTTTTGAGTGGATGACAGCCTAGCTTGCTAGCTTCAATTACGAGCAATATTCTTTACACAAAGAGTGAGGAAAGTTGAAACTTCAGTGCAACTTTAAATATAGGCTAACATTGAGCTTAATAGTGTAAATTGTGATAACTGAAAGAGAATTAATGTGGTTCTTACATATTTTTAAAACTGTATCTTTTGTAGATGCCATTTTAAATATGCTTTTGTCTGTTTGGCTAATTTTGTTCACTTACAAAGGAACATAAAGTTAAAATTACACTATTTTTCTATCCTCTCTTCTCTCCGGCTTTTCTCATACAAAAGAACAAAGTGCAGCAGACTTTCTCCTCTTTTCCCTCCATCTCAGGAACTGTTAAGTCGGAGCCGGCACACAACCTTAAAGTCACCCTGTCTGCATCCTATAACAGATAACGTGTTATAAAATTATAAAACTTTTCCAAAACTTGAGAGTTCGAGTGCAAAACTCAAAAATCTATTGAAGTGAGTTGCCTTGAAATTTTGACTTTTCTCAACTTTTTCATTTTTTACAGTGTATCGGTCTACAGTGTGTAAGTGTGTGTGTGCATGTGAGAAAGTCATTATAACTGCATACACTTTTCTCTTTGAATGTAAGCGTGTGTGTGTAAGAAAGAGGGGTCATACTGTATAATATAGGGTAAGTTAGCATTTAAGTGTGTGTGTGTGTGCTGTGCGGAGGGCCCGGTGTGCCCACCCATGACGATAGCGGCGCCTCAGAGTAACACAGCTTGAATCAACAGCCAAGACAAAACACATCTGAACCCCGCTGAGTTTCTCTGTAAGGGGCCAGTTAATGGTCCCGTCCTGAAAATACAAACAGCCGACAAACGCACAGCTCAACACACAGTAGCAGCCATTGTGTCTGCCTCGTATCTCTCCGGCTTTGTCACTCCTGTCTTCAGATCAGTGGAATGTTATTAATATGAGAAACATACGCATGAAGGACCTTAGAATAAATGTTCTCTGTGGGGAAACTGACTTCTGATCTGGAGTCCTGAACTGTCCCTCCAACACCATGTTTACTGGAGGGAAAGAAGAACAAATATATGACAGGCACTTGCGCTGTAGTAAAGAGCGGGTATCTCATACAGTAATGTTATTCCCGCTTGTGTCAGGGAGGGCTTCTGTGCTTTAAACCTGTGCTGCAGGATGATGTCTTGAAACACCTAAAGTTAAAGGTAGAGCAGTAGGATTTGTCTGAGCTGAAAAACTGACAAAAAAAAGGCAATAAATCTCTGGTGGGTCAGAACGTGTGGCCTTTACCTGCTGTGGAGACGCGTCTGTACGGGACAAGATCACTACACTCCCTCTTTTCTATGTTGCTAGACGGGGCTGTGTCCCGACAGTGCTCAGCATCAGAGAAGCCCTGGCATTGAAATGTCCAAATCACTGCGAAAGAAAAGGAAACAGCTGCTAGTATGTTTTCGTTCATACTGTTAGTGACCCAAGTGCTAATTTGTCATCGTCAGTGCGTAGGTGGCTAGCTCTGTATTTGTCGTTGTTTCCCGTAAATGCAGGTAGCGGATGCTGCCTGGCTGCCTGAAACAGGCGACCAGCGGCAGCCTCATACCTGCAATTTACATCCGGCAACATTACAAACAAGAACAAAGTGTTTCTTGGTACAATGACATGCAAATAATGGGAGAAAGGGCAGGTTTCCTTATTTACACAATGCTTGTCAAGCTAGTTACTTGTGAGCTTGCAAGCACTGATACATCTAATGTGTCAGGTCAGTCGCTAAAAGCAATGTTGTTCACTACCATGTACCATGTACCAAATTTTCAGTATTTTGAATGGGCTGAAGCAGGTTGCCTAATTTCTAAATCCTAGAAATGTCCAACATTAAGATATCATGACATTGCAGCCATGTGTCTCCACTGTTGCACTGGATTGCCTCGCCTGTCAAGCGTCTATATGGCAACACTACTTCATGCACAGTTGGCCATGAAATGACATGAATAAAACGTGAGGCACAGAACTGTACAATATGAACGGGGCTGTAACATAAACACCAAAAGATACAACCCTCAAATGGCTCAAAACTGCAATCTGTAACTTTCAGAATTCAGAAAAAACGACAAAGCATGATTATGGAAAACCTTCAGGAAAACTAATAACTCCTGTATTAGATTGCATTATGTGGGATAGTTCTGATTCTTTGGAGTGGGTTTTATGAGATATTTATCCACAGTCAGTGTATTACCTACAGTAGATGGTGGTCGGGATGACCCCAGTTTTGAAGAAGCAGCCGGAGTACTGGTGTAGGAAGCTAAGCTAAGCTAAAACTCCAACTTGGGCATTTAGCATTTTGTGAAATTAATTTGCGCCAATAACTACGTATATCGACAGATATCCCTTATGCCCCAGATTTGTATTTGGTAAATGTGCAAATACATTCTAAACCTGTTTCTGCATCAAGACAAATAGAAAGTCTGTCTCGAAGAGAGCTAAAGAGGAAATCATGTTTCTGATTTGTGCGGGATTACTTTTAACAAGGGACATCTGTCTCTAACAACATGTGGAAGGCCATTTGCCCTCAAATCTTCGCTGAACAAATAATAAATAGGCAGATTTGCACCGGATTAAAATCATACTCGACCACTGCAATTACTACATGAGAGCAGGGCTTTTGGCAGAGAGGTTTGTAGGAGACTGTATTTTTTTTATTCCAGTGCTTATGACCGATGCTGGATAAATAAATGTATGACTGATTTATGGCGGTTTTTCCTGAAACACATTTAGGGGTCTGAGGCCGGTGGTGCCAGGTAGCCTGGGCTGGCTTCTGTAGATGAAGAGGGCTTGTTATGCCTTCCATACATGACTTTTTTCATGTTGTATAGCTGCATTTTGTTCTGTAATTGATTGTTGATTAGTTTGATTTGAGACAGGCTCGTGATGACGGCCGGTAGAAATAAATAAACCTGAATTTGAACGGCTACCACTACTGCAGCCAGAGACTTAGAGAAAATATGCATCTAAATCAGTTCCACACTGAACATATAAACAGTATTTAGAAACCCAGGCATGGATGTGGATAACGCTTGGCTCCGACCATTGAGGTTGTTTTGTGTTGTCCAAACCATGAATAGTTGATGTTCTTCTGCGCCCTGATAAGGCCAGATTCCAGTCGAACTGTACTCAAACAAGGGTGTAGAATTTGGTAAACATGTCCCCATCATTATTCAAAGATTACTGAATTACCACTAGGAATGATTTTGATGAAAAAATTAAAATACTGTATATCCACTGTTGTCCGTCAGCATCTGGTCCAGTGGTTTCAGAACTTCTTCTGGCATGCACACCCTCAGAAACCTAAAAAAAAAAACCCCACCATCAATCATTAACTGTAACTGGGGAAGCAACTGATAACAAAGAATTCAAGTTAAGTTTTTGTGAAATGAAGGTCAACATGACAGCATCAGAAAACTTGTAGTTTATTTCCCAACATGAATCATATTCATTTTGTTTCACTCTGTATTTCTCCTCTGATCATCCGGTTCCAGTTTTGGGGTGAAAATGTATTCTTTAAGGAATTTTGAACTGTATGAAATGTTTTGGTTTTCCTCATTGTTTAAAATCTTCTAAACTTGCTCTGTGCCAGAAAACACCTGTGTCCAAGACAAGAATTTACAACTTTGAACAAATGTTCAAAAATGTGTTAAAAGCCTTCAAATTCTAAAACTAACAATACCTTCTGATAACATACTGTAACTAAAAAATGAAATGTGCTATTTATAATCAACATTATTTTAAAATATACTTTTGAGGAAAATGTTGTGTCCATGATTTCCGTCAACTCCATCAGATTTTTACAAAAACATGATTTAATCAGGCATAAAAGGGGCTAGCTATACCCGAAGGACCCCTGTCTCATTTCCTGATTTTATAAAAGGCAGGAATACTGCTCAAGCACTGGTAAGTTTTCTCTTTTTCTACAAATTCGATATTGCTATCACATCCCACCCAGCAAAATCTGGTTGAAGAGACGTTGAAAAAATGGCTTTGCCAGCTGTCAAAGAAACATTTGATTTTGGTGGAAAGTGAAAGACGAAAAACGTCTTTTTCATGTCGATGAAAAGATGAGTATGAGAGGACATCCCGGTTTTAGTTGAATGCGAAAGGTGAAAAGCAGATCCAGCTTTCAACGACTAATTTCTGGATACTTTTGACCAAATCGGATGAACTAAACAATCCAATTTTCAACGTCTACTTTTGGGCTAAATAAAGGCCACGACAGGATCCCAAAAGACAACGCTGAAATGATGTTGGTTGCTTTGTGGAATGCGTCTCAACTATAACATGTCAACTGCATAGCCTTCCCAAGTCAAAGCTAAATAAGAACTATGGCTTAAAAATGTAAAAATTTAATCAGCATAAAGAGGACTCTTAGTAATTTTAAAAAATAAAATGGCTACTCACTACAACTATGCTCTCCAATGGAAAATGTAATATTTAGATCTTCCATCTGACAGAGTTAACCTACACTTAAAAAATTTACTCATCTCCCTAGAAGGTTGGTCCGTTACAAGGATTAAGAGCCAAGAGTTTGGTCTTTTAAAATATATTCCCTGCAAAATTTAAGAGGAAAAAGTAAAACCCCCTCAAAATATGGTTCTGTCCCAGTTCTCAGGAATGAAGGACATGAATTAAGTGACCAGTGACAAATCTAGTGAGAAATCTAGTTATTTATTCTCATACATACTGTAATCTCAGTCAGCACTCCTCTGGCAGCAACACAGCGCCTCTCTGTCTCTCTTTGCACTGTGCGTCTCTGCACTTTTACTACGTTTATGAGGACATGTCCCCACCAACCGCGCATGAAATATCCACCCTTGAACATGAACATCTTCATTTGAAACGATCCTGGTCAGTCAGTCTTTGTCTGGGAAGCTGGCCCAGCACTCTCACTAACCACCACTCTGTTTCTGAGGCGGGGAAATAAATAAATAACCGCCTATCGGAAATTCGTTTTCCCCAGTCAGTAAGTTCAAACCTTTTACAGGAATCCTCTTTTTCACTTCCCACTGGACCTGAGTAACCTCTGATTGTGTATTATCTGTATGTGCGTTTGTGTTTGTGCACATTCGTGTGTGTTTGTGTGATTATTGGATGACTCCCATCGGCCAAGGTCGAGCTCGCTCCAAGCCATCAAAAGCATGAATCGAAAACCACAGGAGTTCAGCCAGATACACAACAATGCTGACCATAAATATTGAGAGGACGACACGCCCCAAAACACTTGGAACGGCTCGTGTTTGTGAGCGGACCGCTGCAGCTTTGTGAAAAAGAAGAATAATACATTTATGCATGATCCTGTGTGTTATTCAGACTCACAGTCAGCATGGTTGGACATATTAGTTTTCCTCCTTCAGAAGAAGCAATTTGTTGAAATTCAGTCTCGTCCGCCATGAAACTCAAGAGTCACATAATCCATCACAATAACCATAAAGGGAGCTTGTTTATTCTCACCTCGCTGTGCTGAGTCGTGTTTTCATATCAGTGCTGCATGACGTTAAGCTCCGCTTCCTGCCAACCGCTCGATGCCCACAGGAAGAAACAGAAGCTCCGCAGGAAACGATCCCTCAAAGAACGTGTAACTTTATGGACTTTGGCACATCAAGCATCCAAAAGCGTGATTTTTTTTTTTTTCTTTTCTGAGCCTGCAAATGTTATCAAGTCATTACGAAATAGGTACTGGCCCAGATGCTGTGGAGATGAAATAGTCCATGGGGTTCTTCCTGATGACTAGACAGAAAGACTAAAGCTGGTTTTATACTTGATGCAAACGCTGACAGTCAATCTGCCAGCCAATAGAGCTCTGTTGTGAACCTGGAAATGCTGAGTACACCAAAGTTTTATGTCAGAAAAGTATGGCTCTTCTGTGTAACAAACCATCTGTGTCAGGTTATATATCGGAGTCTCTTGCTTGTGAAGTTACAAAATGATCCTTTGTTTCTGTGCACTTGGGATAATAATACAGCTAACTAGCCAGTATGTTTCAATAATATGTGGCTGAGTAGTTCGCTGATATAGATAGGCGCCGCACAGTGATTTAGTAGGTTAGCTAGCTCGTAAGACTGCACTAAGATCTGTGGGTAACCTTTTGTCAATGTTGTGTAAATTTAATGGTTTTTTTAAATTTGTTTTATGTTGGATTCATGTTTATGTGTGTATGTTCAGACATATTTAAAGTTTTGAAAAAGAAAAAAATCATCAACTCTGAGGACCCTCTAGGGTTTGCGGACCTTCTGTTGAAGACCCAGCTACAAGAGGAAACATCAGGGGATTATCAACAGCACCAGGTTTCATGGCAGGTGGCAACAGCTCAGCCCACTTGGCTTGTAAGTTCACCTCCTGGGTACTGCTGGGGTGCCCTTGAGCCAGGCATCGAACCCAGAACTACTCAGCGTGCACGACTATATCTATATACTGTATATGTATGTGTGCAGCCGTTTGCTCTGACATCTCTCCAATGCATGTCTATAGGTCCTGTTTCTGCATCTGTGTGTATTTCGGGCCTGTGTATGTATGTACAAAATTGCAACGGGGGTTAATTCATTTATTGATCACTAGGGGATTAATAAAGTACACCTTCTTCTTCTTCTTGTCCAGTACTTGTTGAGATATTTCACTCTGAGCCAAAGTAGTTGACCAACCAACAGAATGACTGATGATCTGTATGTGCTCTTTCTGCCAGCATGGCTACAAAGGCAAAGGAAGTTAAGTTGACAGAGGATCAACGTTTATTGGATAACAACTTGCAAACTGGACTTTTATTACAGCATCGTAACATATTATTATGGAAAGGTAAAGCATACATTGACCAATACTTATTATATCCTTAAAAACTGTATCCGCAGTTCTGTTTTTTCATTTATACTTTTTATTTCTTTTCTTTTTTCTACAGCATTGTTCTTCAGTCGTGACAGCAATACAATCCAAGGCCTGTAAAGTTTAGATTCCAGGATGATGAAAAATAAGTGAATGAACACAAATCTGTACGAGCATTGCAAAATAGCAGAATCTAACTTAGAAAAGCAGACGTTGAGTAAATGGGCTGTATCCCTCCCTGACACTGATACCCTTCAGCAAAGTAAAATAAATGGCTCTGGTAATGTCTATTCAACATTTCTCTTCCTCTCCCTCCTGCGTTTTTTACCAAGCCAGGAAAACCACATGCGCAGCCTATATGATCTAGCCCATATCTAAAGACAATACAGGCGAGCCTTCCGACTTGCAGCAGCGCCAGTAGGGCTTTTGAATGGCAGTCAAAAGAGATCATGTTTTGTATCCCATTTAGCGGTTTGGGAGAGGAAAGACGCTGGCGGAAATCAAAGAAGTGTCTTTGTAGAAACAAAGATCATCTGTCTCTCGTCTTTTTTTTTCTTTCCCCCTTTTGACAGGAAAAAGAATGTCTTAGGGTTGTGATTAATGAAATTAAAGTAAGTCAGGAAACATGTGCACACACACACACACGCAGTCAAACAGAGCCCGGGCACCTGGAGGAAGGAGGGATGGATATAATATCCATCACAGTGAGAAAAGATGACACATTTTGTGCAGTGAAACGTTAGCCCCCACCAGCCGGCTCAGCCGTGTGTCCTGGGGCATTTGTCTTTGGCAGGGACACACACACACACACTCTCTCTCTCTCTCTCACACACACACACACACACACACACACACACTCACACATACACACGGGAGCTGGAGGAGCTTCAACTGTCATCAAAAGTTGAGGATGGAATCTTAGTTAGTGAGAATAATGGTGTTATTATTACAGTGAGGTAATGGCAGATGGAGGAGCCAATGTCACACACTCACACACATCCATAAACACACATGCTAGCGTACACACACTATAACACACTCTAAGCCACTGCACCTGTCCATGTACACTGTAAAAATAAACTATTTGTTTTAATGTTTGCAAAGTTGGTGTCTGGGCTGCCTTAAAATTTTAATTTGAATGAATCTGTAAAGACAAGCTGAGGTAATTTTGTAATTATTCAAAACAAATAAACTTTTCCAGTCAAACAAACTTGATACTAATTCAGCTGTACTTGAGAGAACATGCTCAACAAGCTTATGATATTAAGTTGAATCATCAACTCCTCAGTCACACTGTGAGGTGTTACATTGATTTGCCGTTATTCAAATGCTTGAAAATGAAATGGTTGCAAGTGAAATTATTAAATTATTTAGCATTATTCACTTTCATTTCAATGAGTTTACTCAGTAACTTTTGAAAAACATTTTTCTTTTCTCAACTTTTTTGCTTTTTGCAGTGAATGAGAAACAGCACATTTTAATCATTTTTGTTTTCTTCAAACTATAAAAAAGAAGGGTCTTTCAAACAATGCATGATGGGAAGTCTGATCATATTTCTTTAGGAACTTTGTTTCATGAGTTGATCGAACTCGACTGAACTGTGCAGCAGTTTGTTCATTCAACTCATCATTTCAGGTCAAAAGACTTCAACTACAAATTTTACATTTAATTAACTTGAATAAATAAAACCCATTTTTATCAGTGAGACAAGATGAGTTGATTCCACTAAACTTCTGTATCATTTTTTACAGTGCAGAGACATACACACTCATCTGCACACCTATGTACATTTCCCCACACAAATACGTAGACACACACCGAGAAGCTGTAATGGAAATACAACTTTTTACTGCCACTCACAGTTTTGTCCAACTTCACATGACGTCTTGAGAACACAGCAGCGAGTGACTGAGCGCGCTCGCAGCCACACACTGCTGCTCTTCAGTGTGCGGGGTTTGGAAGCGTGCGGCGCTCCCCTGCAGGAAGCAGAACGAGTGTAAATTTGACAGACGCTGAGTTCCTCTCACCACTCTGTCAGTACTCTACACGTTATTGCTGTTGATATTGGATGGATTTAAAGCTTAGAGTCGACTCTACAGCCACAGATAATCAGTTGAGCTAAACCTCAGTGGGCGGAGCCTGAGAACCATAGCTGTGCCACATGTTGAATGAAGGTAAGGGTGTTGAAATAGAGTGCAGGTGGCACATGAGGCAGGTGTGAACTGTGGGAAATCGCTATCAGCTGATGATCAGACTCCAGAAGGTGCCACGGCGGTGTGCGCTAGTTCTTTGTGATGATTTGTGAATGAAATGGTGGGTTTCTTTAAGTCAACATAAGCATCAGTTAGCGTTTTAGGTGTCAGATTTTAATGGCGTGCAGCGTTGGGTTTTTGGGATGCAACCGCAGCGTGTCAGAGCAGATTGTTAAATGCAGGGAAAGAAACTGTCTCTGTGGGATCACTTAGAGGTTTTTAAAGCTTGTGTTTGGATCTCTCAGTGATGGGCAACTCGAAGTCCACATGACACAGAACTCAGAGTGCTATTTGCTTCAACATATTGATGTGTGTCCTGTAAAAACAGGCAGCTAGGCCAGGGACTGCTACGGATTTTCCTGGTGACTAATTTCCCTGTCGATTAAATGCTCATTTTAATTTAGACTAGAAAACACTCAGAAAGCATATAGTGTGTGTATTAAGAGTCATTTGAAGCTGTTAATCACATTCCTCAATGATCAAATTGTATTATAAATGCTGCTGAAATGTGCATTATCCTTCAAAACTCACAACAACTCACTAAAATGCTTCAAATTTCTTAGACCGAACAGGATCACAGTGTCTGCAGGTAAACAACATTGTTTACCCAGAGCTGATGTTAGCGGCCAGCCTGACACACAGTGTGGCTAGCGTTAGCTAGCAGTAGCAACAGCTGCCTGCTCTGCTTGCAGGTTAATGTCCGTGCCCGTGCTGAATGTGGCTACGCATTGCTCTAGTCCAGTGGTTGTATGTCAGTTTATGTGGACACAGCCTGTCCCACTTTGCTGTTGACAACATCCGGGCCACTGGAGCGTTTGTGCTGGGCGAGAGGCTAGATGCTGGCAGCTGCCTAACAGCCTTCAGGCAACAGTTAACTGGCACTGTACATGAATAAAATATTGATAAATAGTTTGACTATTTCTGGTGGCAACGTTTAATCGTAGATGACAAATTGTGCATATCCCTGCTTATTGCAGTAGCCAGTAACACTGAATGCGTGTTAATGCAATGCCCCCCATAGCCATACAGCTACAGTGTAGCGGTCTATTAACCTAGCTGACTCTTCTCTGACTCAAACTTGGACGAGGTGATTTTCTTACCGGGTTTGGTTCCTCAGTAAACTGAGCTAAATGAGCTAACAGCGGTTAGCGGTCAGCCACTTTAGCAATAAGTACAGCTATATTTCCATTAGAAAACTTAGTAAACAACCACTGCACTGTGTTCCCCATCTGTCTCAGACAGGCTGTGTTCAGTCCCACTCAGGCTATGTTCACTGGGAGGCTAGGTAGCTAGGTTGCTAGGTTTGCTAGGTTAGCAAAAAGAATACATTTTAGCCAGCAGGCCCATAATGTAACAACAGTATTTTGAGGAAACACAAGATCTGAGGTGGCAAACATTTTGGAAGACACGCCAATGTACCACACTGTTGCTATCAAGCTACCTAATTAATCATATAGGATGTATGGCTTTTGATCTGCTCTGCTACAAGTTGAAAATTGATTTACAGGTGGTTGTCATAGTGTTATTGGTTGAAACTGGTTAGATCCAGCTTACATAAGCATGCATCATATTTTGTTTTACTGGAAGAAAAACGAACAGATTTTCCATGATTTTCATATAAAAGTATAGAAATAGATTTTTTTTGACATATGTTGTTGAATAGGGGTATAATATGACTGGGGATATGATCTAAAAGGATTAACGGAGCATTTTTTCATTTAACCTGGTCTCAATTTATGAAATATGCAAGTAAAAATTTTGGTTGTTACAACACTTCCCCTGACAAACGTTTATACAAAACACCAATGGGCAACTTCCTGTTTTAGTGAATTTGATGCCCCTTCAGATTTTGGAGAAATGGAACGCATTCATCCTCTTTTCCCTCATCTTTTATTACATGGTTTCTGCAGGTCCTTAAAAATCTAATGATCTGAATTTTGGGCATGGAAATAACATTTAGAAAAAAATCTTAATTATGATTTTGACAGGACTTACAGTAATAATTGGATTATGAAGTTAATGTTTCTCATCAAAAGTCGGATTTAACTTTAGTCTTGTTTTAAAATGTGTTTTTGGGAAACAATGTTTTGTGACATTACAAAATAAAACCAACACTGAACCAGTAAACACTAATGCAAACTATGCATGTACTTTTTTCGCCAGTATGGACATGAAATAGGTCTTAAATTACATCCACAATGGTCTCAATGGTCTTTAAAAGTCTTAAATTTAACTTGTTAAAAGCTGCAGAGATCTGTATTAGAATAATAATAACATTAATGTACCCTGGAACCAACAAAAGTGACGCTGTGGTTGGATCCCATCCATGTAATCATAATGTTGTGTTCTGTCAGAGTATGCAGATGTTCCTGTGAAGTGATGTTGTATTGGTTGTAGTCAGTGAACCAGAATAACTGACTCTAATAACTCTAATAACTGTGGGCACACAATTGCAGCAGCAGACAGAGATCTGATAACGGCAAATACACATGCACACATATGCAATCACAGCACACATAGACATCCATACGTTCAGACTACAGACAGGAACACACACACACACACATATACACACACTAACAGGATACATTTTAGCAATCTGATGGTCTGTCTGCTCCGATAATAGCCAAGCAAACAGACAGAACCAGGCTGATTCATCTTTAATGATGGACAACACGCACACAGGACAGATTTCTTTGTCCGACACAGATGTGCTGATGTGGAGCTTCAGCGAATGTTTGGAAGAAATGCAGCCAAACATTTGGTCTTAAAATAGTTGCACAGCCTACTTAAATGTACATACTGCACATTTTTCATCAGAGTTGAGTGCAATTAGCGCAAAGACTACAATTAAGTCAAATCCTGAAGATAGTGTGTCTGATCTATAGGTGGTTCTGACCTCTACAGCAGGCTGAGGAGCGCTGATCAACACTTAAAGCATGTAGCAGAATGACAGACTGTAATACTGACACCAGCTGAAGCTCTGCACTGCCATCTGCTGGCTCTGAACATACTGGAAACAGATAAAGATCATACAGTATCTCATCACTTGCATAACAATCAACAAAAAGTTGGAGCTTGGAAAGTAAATACGTATACAGCAGAACATAATAGCTTCACTAAGGCAGGATGAGCTGAGATTCAGAGAAACATGTAATTGTCACGGACTATCAAGGATTGAATTTCCATATATTTGGTGTATTTCCAAGTATGCATGAGTATACAGTACACTGTATAAACATTCCTGTGTGTTACGACCTCCTCTCCAGCCTGGAGGAAAAGATTTAAAAGTATTAGAAATGTGCAAGATCTCTCCTAACACACGTTTTACTTGAAGCAGTCACAGTAGCCGATGTGTGCTGGAGTAACACTTCACCGTTGAATCATTCTACAGTAAACATACTGTAGTATAAAGAGAAAGATTGCAAATTTAAAGAGAAGTTGCAACAACTGTGTTCAGTTTTAGAGGTGAAATGTTTATTCACTTTTTCTTGTACATCATTTATCAGTGGCGGACTCAGACTTTCTGAGGGGCAGGGGAGAAAAATAAAAATTAGGAAAGGGCACCAGCATCGCACCAAAAGTTGTGATGCACTTTATCACATTTTATCTACTGGAAGGACACCCTAGAAGGCATTTTATCATCTGCCTTGGACATCAGACCACTCTAGCAGGCACTTCATGACGTTTTGTCCACTGGAAGTGCCCCATGGAGGGCATTATACTAGATTTTCTCCACTGGAAGGGCATCCTACAGGGCACTTTACTACGTTGTCTTGGACACTGAGGGTGTTCATCATGTTTTATGTACAACAGGGATCCATCAGTGTCATTTATCAAAGCTCATAACAACCCTACCTGCTGAAAATTACACGTACACACTACAGCAAATATGTTGATTTCATATTTTTTTATGTTTTCCATCCAACAAACGCTCTTGTGAATCAATGTCAACTAAAGCTTTCGTATTTAGGTTCTGGCACTCACAGGGAAATCATGGCCTTGTGTAACACTGCAATAATGAAAACTGACTGGAAGAATTTAAACTTTAAAATTTAAGTTTATTTTTGGCCACGTGAGGGCAGGGGAAACAAGTTGTGAACGTACATCACTGACCAATCATCGCCTTTTAGAACTGATGGCCAGAGCTCAAATATTCAATCTCTGTTAGCTCTTATTTTGGTCTCCTCCACCTCCTCCTGAGGGAAATATCTGGCTCTTTAGCTGCTAAATGCTAACTATGTCTGTCTGCTGTTTGGTGCTAAGCAGGTTATTTTTTTAAGAGCTTTTTGCTAAAAAAAAAACTAAACAAAACAAAAAAAACAGCTGTTTTGCTGCTGCTGGAAATGACAATATGAGAGCGGTGACCAAAACAGTCGAGCTGCAACCGGACGGATAAACAAGGAGCTGGAACTCACTATCGTTTTGATTTTTCAAGTAAGTCTGGGATTTAGACCAGTAACTTTCATATCATCACCTTATGGCAATAAGTGGTTTTTCACTGTGTCCTCTAAATGACTCACTGCAAATATACTATAGATCCACATTTCAGCCAACATACATTACAGACACACCACTTCACTGATCTTTCAGCAGGTTTTTATACAGCAAAGTTCCCCTCCATGGTTGTATTTATAGGGTCTGAGGTCAAGATTCATAAATGATTCACAACACGCTGAAAAGATTCTTTGTTACCTTAAAACTTGCCAAAAGGAAAAAGCAACAGGAGACCAAATAACAGGTGGAGACAATCTGACCCGCAGGTCAAGATGCATTATGCACACACAGTCGTCTTCTATTCTTACATGCGTGCATCCATCCTCGATTCGAGCCCCAGTCCACCTTGTAACAATCTGCGCACGCTGTGCATCAAATCATCCACTCCAAGCGGTGATTGAAACAAGATGGACATCACACTGGGAGGATGATTTGTAAAATACATGGCAACAAATTATTTACAGGGATCTCTGCCACCAAAAAAAAAAAAAAAACATTTACAAGGAGAGAAGCTTGAGTTTTTACTGGGACGAATAAGACTTTTATGAGATGTGATGGACAGATACAGAGCGGAGATTTATGGCTCTGGCATGGCCTGCTCATCCGCAGGGATGCATTAAGGAAAAGATGGGAGGGAGAGATAGATGAGGAGGATGAAGAGTAGGGGGCGAAGGGGGGGAGATAGAGTGCAAAAGAGAAATAACCTGGAGGAAGTAGAAGAGAAACCGAACAAAGAAAAAAGAGCAGTGAGGGGCAGCGAGGAGTGGTCACAGGACATTCCTCATCTTTAATTCGCCCGTGAACACTTGACACTGACCACGCTATAAGAGCTTACATTGAAACACACACCACATATAGAGTGAAATTATTGGACCCTTGTTCTATTAAACATCTCTGCAGATGATCGCAAGGAATGTGGATGTCTGTCTGTTTTAAGGGGAAGCAGGAAGCACGCTGGATTTTTTTTTTTTTTACAGTTTTATGCACACACGTCTTCAGCAGAGCTGCTCTAAGGACAGAAATGATCTTCCTGGCTTGGTTAAACTTCAGTTGGTGAACAGTTAATGGCTGAAACAAAAGAACGCCAGTTTTTGGGGAGTAAGTTGGGCAGCAGTTCTCCAACATATCAATGTCAGTTCCATTAAAGCACTAAAATGACACTTGGAGAGCGCAGACCTCCGTCGAGACCAATAATCCAGTCTTCTATGATATGCACATTATCTGAGCCCACAATTGCCTTTAAATAGCCTTATTTTGGTTGTGTCGACTTGGAGAAAACAGTGGATGATTTAGAAATTGCTTATTTCTTACATAGCTGCTGCATTAGTGATGTTTGAGGTGGCTGTAGTCACGGCACACCATTCACTCACTGGATTCAGTCCATTTTGCCGTGGCAGAAGGTGTTAGAATTGGCTGAACGAAAGTGAAAAGTCATTTTTGTACCTGTCCCGTTATTCAGATCTGCTGCAGAATTGCTACAGATTTTTCTCTGGCCTGTTGTGCTGTTTCTCCATATAGATGTTTTTTGTTGTTGATTTTTGGTGTTTGGTGTTGATTCCACCAAGCATGGCACGTCTGTGCCACGGTTCTGATCCGTCCTCTGCACGGCTGTAAGTCCCACTAGCAGCGTTTCAGCAGCAGAGCGTTTTGCTTGATTCGCTTGATTATGTTTACTTGCTCAGATTTAGTTGATAGGTGCTCTTTCCCTGCTCTTTGTGCCTCTACCATGGATAAACAGGCTACATGGTTAAATAGTTTATTTTCTGTCTGTTTTATGATTGTGAGTCTGCACGGGGTCTTTTATTTTGAAAATTAACCGGATTCTCCCTGTCTCCCTGTCTGACTTCCTGCCTGTTCAATCTGCTCTGTGCTAATTTGTGCAGCATCCATCAAAAATCGACTCAGTGCATATATGAAGCGGAGTGGAGAGCAGCTTCAGGGACACGCCGAAGCGCTGCTGGTGGAATCACAAGCTTTGTGTAGAATGGCAGTGATGAGCTCCGGTTGATGTAGCGCAGCCGTAATGCAACACAGCCACGCCTGGTGGAATTTAGCCGTGAGTTGCAGAGTTTTGGAGATATCGGCCATAGAGATGTCCACCTTCTCTCCAATATAATGTGACTAAATGGCACTGTCCTGTGGTTCTCAAAGAGCACAAAAAGTACATTTGAAAAGTTCAAAATAAGTGTCCCTTTCCAAAAATCATGACCCGATTACTCAAGATAATTCACAGACTTTGTTGTGAGCAGTTTTATGTTCCTACATGAAACTGCTTTCTTTCTATTACAAAGAAAGTAGTTCCTACAGGAAACTGAATGAAAGAAAGTAGTTCCTGCATGAAACAGCCCACAACAAGGTCTGTGGATTATTTTGAGCAGCCAGATCATGATTTTTTGGGACATTCTTGAAGATTTTTTTAGTGCTTTGGGCACCAAAGACCTTTTGACATTTAGTCCCATTATACTGAAGAGAAGGCAGACATCTCTACGGCCAAGATCTTCAAAACTCTGCGACACGCAAAAAAAATTCTAGATGAATAAAAAGCACTAGAGGACAAGGTTGTTTTTTTCTTTGTCTTTTGTCAGGCCTAAGTTATTTATGTTGCATTTTATTCATACCAGGTGTTATTACTCTGTCATTATTGTATTGTATATAGTTTTTACTCCATACATCTTAACATGGTCTCGAGTTAATAAGTTTTAACCTAAAGCTGAAGAAATAGTGACTATTTAATGCTTGAGAACACTAAGGC
>JAJHUR010077079.1:0-13891 GCA_027495735.1 Lutjanus campechanus | reverse complement strand
GAGAGCGCAGACCTCCGTCGAGACCAATAATCCAGTCTTCTATGATATGCACATTATCTGAGCCCACAATTGCCTTTAAATAGCCTTATTTTGGTTGTGTCGACTTGGAGAAAACAGTGGATGATTTAGAAATTGCTTATTTCTTACATAGCTGCTGCATTAGTGATGTTTGAGGTGGCTGTAGTCACGGCACACCATTCACTCACTGGATTCAGTCCATTTTGCCGTGGCAGAAGGTGTTAGAATTGGCCGAACGAAAGTGAAAAGTCATTTTTGTACTTGTACCTGTCCCGTTATTCAGATCTGCTGCAGAATTGCTACAGATTTTTCTCTGGCCTGTTGTGCTGTTTCTCCATATAGATGTTTTTTGTTGTTGATTTTTGGTGTTTGGTGTTGATTCCACCAAGCATGGCACGACTGTGCCACGGTTCTGATCCGTCCTCTGCACGGCTGTAAGTCCCACCAGCAGCGTTTCAGAAGTGTTTCAGCAGCAGAGTGTTTTGCTCGCCTGATTATGTTTACTTGCTCAGATTTAGTTGATAGGTGCTCTTTCCCTGCTCTTTGTGCCTCTACCATGGATAAACAGGCTACATGGTTAAATAGTTTATTTTCTGTCTGTTTTATGATCGTGAGTCTGCACGGGGTCTTTTATTTTGAAAATTAACCAGATTCTCCCTGCCTTTTCTGTGTCTGACTTCCTGCCTGTTCAATCTGCTCTGTGCTAATTTGTGCAGCATCCATCAAAAATCGAGTCCTGTGGTTCTCAAAGAGCACAAAAAGTACATTTGAAAAATTCAAAATAAGTGTCCCTTTCCAAAAATCATGACCCGATTACTCAAGATAATTCACAGACTTTGTTGTGAGCAGTTTTATGTTCCTACATGAAACTGCTTTCTTTCTATTACAAAGAAAGTAGTTCCTACAGGAAACTGAATGAAAGAAAGTAGTTCCTGCATGAAACAGCCCACAACAAGGTCTGTGGATTATTTTGAGCAGCCAGATCATGATTTTTTGGGACATTCTTGAAGATTTTTTTTAGTGCTTTGGGCACCAAAGAACTTTTGACATTTAGTCCCATTATACTGAAGAGAAGGCAGACATCTCTACGGCCAAGATCTTCAAAACTCCGCGACACGCAAAAAAAATTCTAGATGAATAAAAAGCACTAGAGGACAAGGTTGTTTTTTTCTTTGTCTTTTGTCAGGCCTAAGTTATTTATGTTGCATTTTATTCATACCAGGTGTTATTACTCTGTCATTATTGTATTGTATATAGTTTTTACTCCATACATCTTAACATGGTCTCGAGTTAATAAGTTTTAACCTAAAGCTGAAGAAATAGTGACTATTTAATGCTTGAGAACACTAAGGCTCCTGTCACAGTGTTGTAAAGCTGCACTGCATTCTGGTCAATTTTCTGCTGCTGTGGATGCAGAAATTGGTTTGTCTCCGTCCTCGCTTCTGCCTGTCATCTATGTTTGACCAGGATAGAAGGACAAAGCATCCAATTAGATAGAGCCAGAAACAGTTGAATATTTTAGTGGATACAAGTCAGAGAACTTCTCTGTTGGTTAAGATTTCCAGTTTGGTAACTTGAAAATACTGCTGATCTTTGACTCCCGCCAACTGAAATGATTTCTGTCTCTGGAGCAGCTGTGCCTAAAAGAACATTTTCTTAAAGTAAAACCTCAACCTGAGAGTGCTAATGGGACCTCGGGGAGTGGTCTGGGATGGGGAACGGGGCCTTTGGGGGAAAAGGGGCGGTCTGATGTAGGGCAGGACAGAGAGCGTTAGGGCTTGTAAAACTTGTCTGGGGCTGATGCGGTCTCGCTGCGTTTCACGGAGGCTGATGTTAACTGCTGCAGCGAGGTGGAGGGTCCAAACCCGGTCTGTTTATCCTGGACAGGAAGGTAGCAGAGTGCATATATAGAGAGAGATGACTCTGATGATCCAGGCTCTGACTGCAGATGGGTGGGCTTTACAGTACATGTGAGAGTTGTATACTCTTAGAAAGAAGGGTTCCACGAGGGTTCTTCCTCAAGAGCTGAAGTTCTACCCAGAACCATTTGCTTCTTACAAACCTTTTGTTGAAGAAAGGGTTCTTTTTTAGTTCCCTTTTCATTGGAAGAACCCTTTTTGGAAGAAAAAATCATCAAGGATTGTTGGTGATGTGGTGGATTGGTGGGTTCTAGGTTCTTTGTAGAACCCCCTGTGTGGGGGAGGATTCTTGGTAGAATCCCTGGGGTGGGATCTTGTTAGCATCCTTCAAAAGGGTAAAGATTCTGAACTGAACCCCCAAAGAGGGTTCTCAGTGGAACTATTACACCATAGAAGGTTTCTCCTTTAGAACCTCTCAGATGGGGTTCTGGGTAAACCTTTCACAGATGGTTCTAGGTGTATCCCCTTATGTTGGGTTCAAGGTAGAACACTCTGAAAGGGTTCCATGTGGAACCTTTATAAAAAGTTCTACCAGGCACCAAAAATGGTTCTCCTCTGGGGACAAGCCAAAGATCCCTTTATGGTTCTAGTTAGCACCTTTATTTTTAGATTGTACTGCAATGGGTTTGTCGAGGGTTCTTTGTATGACTAAAGGTTCCATTAAGAACCTTTTACTTGTTCTTTGTACTATAATATAAAGTGATTCTTGGTAGAAACCCCTGCATAAAACTCTTGAAATATAAAAGGGTTCTTGGAAGAACCCCCTGTTTGGGTTTTTGTTAGCACCCTCAGAAGGTGGAAAGATTCTGGATAGAACCCCCAGAGAGGGTTCTGGTGGAACCATTACACCATGGATGGGTTCTCCTTTAGAACCTCTCATGGTGTTTCTGGGTGAAACCTTTCCCTGAGTATAACCCTTTATGTTGGGTTCTAGGTAGAACTCTCTACAAGAGTTTGTGGAACCTGTATAAAAGGTTCTACCACACTGCAAGGCTGGTTCAACTTAAAAATATTAGTTCCCCTACTCACTTAAAAATGTGAGTTGATTAAATAGTTCAAAGTCATCTCACCAGGTGAGTTAAGTGAACTTGAGAATATGTTCAAGTTCAACACACTAAAATATTAACTTGAATCAGTGTACAAGGCTGTACAAAGACATTTGTTTTGACTTAAAGAGGTTGATGTCCTGGCTGCCTTTTAAAAATTTAAGTCGACTGAACTTGAAAAGATAAGTTGAGGTAATTTTTTAACTTTTCTAGCCAAATAAACTTGATATTAATTCAGTTGTACTTGTGAAAAGTGTTCAATAAACCAAGGATATTAAGTTGAACCAACAACCCTTCAGTCATACTGACAAACATTACAAGAGTTGCTGTAATGTCTGCTGACATACTGATCCTGTTTCTTTAGAAACTAAATTTAGTTGATTGAACTCTATATAGTTCATTCATTCAACTCAACATTTCAAATCAAAAGACTTCAAGTTAGAAGAACTCATGTTTATAAGTTCTGAAGTGTTTTGAAACTAAATACTAGAATTTTTAAGTTGAATTAACTGGATGAAATAAATTAGTTATTTTAATGTTGAGTTAATGAGAAAAGATTAGTTGATTCCATATTTTTTTTTAGTGAGTCATGGTTAGCATTGTTCTCATTATTATAAGAAGAATCAGCATGTGCTAAAGACACACAGAAAGTTTCCATCAGAGCAACTCACATTTATAGGTTCTGAAAATAAAAACTAGATATTTTAAATCAAAACTTGAAATTAATAATAAAAAATAAAAAAAAGTAAGTAATAATAAGTTAACTAGAAAAGATTAGTTGATTCTTGTATTATGTTTTACAGTGCAGGAACCAAAAAAGGGTTCTTTTCTGAGGACAAACTTACCTTAAACTTTAAACAAACCTTATGGTTCTTGTTAGCACCTTTATTTTTTGGATTGCACTGCACAGGTTTGACTGAATGTGTTCATGCGGATGCTTCTGCCACCCAACTGACAGAGGGATTATTGCCTTCATGATGTACTCACACATCCATGAGGGATTTTCACATACAATGTAACTCCACTCCTGCACTGTAAAAATCGATCTTTTACATTGGCTCAGACATAGCACATAAACACATTTTCTTCATGTGTCTCTGCTGGATGCAGACCTGAAGCTCAGCTGAACGTGTGCAGGGATGCTGGTAGAAGAGCCCTCTGAAGCGCTGCCTGGCATCTTTGTATGAACTCCTGCACTGTACAGGAGAACATACAGTGAGCCTCCTCCTACTGTAAAACAACAATCCTCATCTTGATTTATTTCCCTCACTCATTTTCTCATGCATATCTGGGCGGTGCACTACATCAGGATTCGGGCCATAAAGTTGCAATGGGGCGCGTTTCATTCGACAGCACAGAACATGTGGTCAATTAACACGCCCAGTTCAGTGTCCCCATGCAGGACCGGCCTGTGTGGAGTTTCCTGATTTCCTGTGGAGAATCAACTCTCTAATCTCACACTTGACTGAAAAGCTTCACCGAGGGTCGAGTTAGCTATTAGAGGCTGAGTGTGTGGTTGTCTGTGTGTTTTACTAACGTAATTGTCCAGGGAAAGTTGGACTGTTGCTCGTATATCAAGCTCCGTCCCACTTGTGTGAACTAGATTTGCATAATACAAAAAAATGTCAACTCATACCCAGCCCTAATTGGCTTGAGTGAAGTACACTGTAAAAAATCATACAGGTGTTTTGTAGATTCAGCTAATCCTTTGTCATTAACTTAACGTAAATATAGTCTCATTTTTTCAACTTAATTGATCTTAAAATATCCAGTTTTTATTCTCAGAATACTTCAGAAGTCAAATGAATGTACTGTGCAGAGTTGAGTCAACTCATTAAATAAAGTTTTTTTTAAATAAACATGACCAGCATAACACCAGACTTCCCAGCATGCATTGCTTGAGAGTTAAAACACTACTACTAAAACTGCTTTGGTTGATTTTTGCCTGTGGACTAAATGGCAGAGGTGTACTTCATATGGACTTCATTGAATGTTCCTGACTTCTGTGATGAAAGAGAGACAGTTCGTGTTGCAACTGTCCCCACGCTTTCGTCCCTGCTCTCCCCTATCCATGTAAAAGACAGAGAAATAAAGAAGCAGCATTATACTTTAACTTGTGTAGCGTATTACTCTTTGTGTTACAAGCTGGCTTATGACAAAGACACTTTATTGTTCATATTTTAAAACAGTAAGTGTCTTTAGAGTCTTTCATGGTGATGTTTAACCACCGTGTTTGGCAAACGTAACACAATCTCAGATAAGTTTTGCTTAGGTTGCTCAAGTGTAAACTTCTCCAAAACCAAGGCAGGACGTTAGCTTTCAGCTTCCATGACAGGCTCCCACACGACAGGGATATACTTAACAGTGGATGTGACGGTCATGTCATTTCTTTTACTGTAACTTGGAAACCCCACAAAATAATGCAGAATGAAATAATCCTGCCCTCAGAAGATATGCTGGAAAGCTAGTTAGCTGCATTTGCAGCAAAGGTTTGAGCAGAAAACACTGATTAAACCAATCTTTTACATGTTTGCTCTTGTGATTTTGTTTTTGGAGAAGATATAAAAAAGGAAACCACCTTCCAGACTCTTTATATACATAAATACTAAACTCAGTAACGTTGCTGTACATGGTTGCTAAGCTATAATTCCACATTGGTGTTCAGGGGAATGTTTGGCTAAAAGTCATTACATTTATTTATTGTACTGAGTCAACTATGTTTTGTCTGATTCATTTCAACAAGCAAAACTTTACCAAAGTAAATAGTGTTTTATGATGAAACCCTGCAAATGTAATAATCTACAAGTTAAACTGTAGATTGAATAATTATGACAACTGTTGGCAGGCTACTGGCATTTATCTGTTGGAAAATTCAGCACATTGTTACTAACAACTACATCTTCCTGTATCTAAAACGGTGGCAAATTCCTGTGTGACTCTAGTTTTTGGCAATATTGAGCTTCTTTCCCTTATGTAAGCCTCATTAAGGCTGGAAAAATGAGTTAATTTGTCACACAATACCTCATCCTTCTGGTCTTATCATCACTCTAAAGGGATTCAGGGAAATTAAAGTCCCATCACTCCTCTGTCTGTTACAAGTACCATCGCTCCCTCATTGTAAGACCATGAGCAAAATTCTTGGCGTCGAACTATACAGAACATCGGGCCCTGGCCTAACCTCTGCTTCAGGGAGGCTGAGCCTCTTTCCTTTTGGCTGTTTGATCCTTTGCACAGATGGTTTTCTTCAGGAAAAGGTGCTGAGTGAGAGCTGAAAAACCAGGTTTATGGTATCAAACGAGCCCAAGAATACTGACCGTCCATGCTGTCCTGCCAAGAACAGCTCAGGCCAGCGGGGGAACGAGCAAACCAAAAGGCTCTAAGTGAAGGTAACGATAATAGCTTTTTTTATTGAGACATCTGAGCCATAATGGCATATCAAATGATTTTTGTGCAGTTCACAAGCTTGAAATTGTACAAATGCAGGAATAGCAATAGTAGAGGCAAACTGGTAGTTTAGTTGCTGTGATGACAGCAAGAAGCATCCATGGAAGCGACTCATTTCGAATAAACAATGGCAGCTCCCGGAGAGGACTGGAGAGTATTTCTTCAGTGAAAGAAGAGCAAAGAACAGCACTGGAGGCCTTTCTCGATGGAAAAGATGTTTTCACTCTCCTCCCAACCAGCTTCGGCAAGACTTTGATCTGATTTGCTTGAAATTAGCCCTGTTAGACGTGATAGACAGATGATAATCCAATCACCTGCCAAGTGTTTTTTTTAAGTGCCTGCCCTTTTCCAGACGGTTTCTAAGGACGAGTTTCCAGATGGTTCTGTGTAACAAAGGTTAGATCTGTTTGAGGTCAATATAAATAATTATGGTGGGACAGAAACAAAACTGAATAATGTTTCATCAAAAGGCCATAGAGTTGACAAAACTAAAATACTCAGCATAAAAACGAAAACAACAGCTGGAACACCATGTCAATCAACTGACCGATATCACACCCATTTTCTATTACTTAAAATTATGACCTTTTTTGTGAGCAGAGCTTAGATGGAGGCAGAATAATTCCATAAAACCTTTCTTCATATGGAGTGTGTGCTATAGACATGATTATTTTAGATGATGGTGTCTATCCAATCCTTCTGTCTTATTGTGTTTAACCATAGCTCTTTAATTTTTTTTGAAGGCCATTGGCAGCTGGTATGCAATAAAACTTCAACTTGGAAACACTACTTCGATTCTGGAATCCAGCAACACACTAAAATACCAGTTTGGCTTGGTAATGTGGCCTACGACTCTTAGGTGGTTCGTGTTTGCCTCCAGCTAACACTGTGACATAATCACGGCACTAACATCTACTGTCAAAAGCACTGGTGCATGTCAGTCAGCCCAGCAATAACTATACAATATCACTGCCTTAAAATATGACAAAATAGAAACAACTGTGGGGATGGGGACAAAATCAGCCATTTAAAAAAGTGGTGTCATCATGGCCCAAAAGTCATGTGTACATACAAACAGCACGCAACAGCAGGGGTTCTAAACGTCTTGAAACCCGAGGCCCACTAATGATGTGGGGAAAAAATTCTGAGGACCACCCTCCAAAATTAGATCCATTCTGTGTCCATGTATCCGACATTCTTGTCTCTACATGATGATGTGTCTTGGTGTCATATTAAAATCTAGGTGGTCACTAAAATTAGACATTTTAATTGGACCTTCATTATTCCTGTGAATTCATGAGCATATTCATATATAAAATAGACATTTTAATTTTCTGTTTTAATCTAACCATGTAGCAGTACATGGGCCTCCAGGCCCCACCAGTGGGCCACGACCCAGTGGTTGAGATTGGCTGCTCTACAGGATGGTGCTTTAAATCACAAAGTACTCATGGTAATGATACATCTTGGTGTGTTTGCTGTATGTGACATATTGAACCATTAGATTTGCAATTTACCCTGGATGAATAGTTAAGTGTAGGAATGGCTTCAATCCAAACCTCATCAGTCACTTTCGTACACCAAGTGATGTGGAAAGAAGCCATAGCAGTCACATCCTGACGACACTCAGCTAATCTTTTCCTTCCTCTAAAGCACACATCTGGACTGCACGCCTGGCAATGATGCACTGAATGACAGCTCAGCAGTTGAAGCTCAGTGCAGTCATGAAGTACTCTTCATAGTCTAATTCAAACGTAGTTATGAATGATCACCTGTTATCCTCAGATCAAATGTAAGCTCCTTCAACCAAACCAACCAAGATGCAGCCCAGATGCGAGTGCAGGAGGTGGTCATCTCCACATCAAATTCCTGCGCTGCCCCACTGGCTGGCTTTGTTATGCAAACAGTCAGTCCTGTTTAACTGATCAAGAGATCAGCAGCCCATGTGGTCTTCAACAGACTCACAGCCATTGATGCTTTCCCTCCACTGGCTCACTGAGTGCATAAGTTTGGATAAAACCCTGATATTAGCATATCAGCACAAGAACGGACCACCTGTCTGCGTCCAGACTATGATAAAATCATGTGCTGTCGAGTGTCAAGAATTCCTAAACCCCAGTGGTGGATGTTTCCAGAGAATATTTATGACTAAGACTGTGTGTAAAGTCCTTGCAAAGCTCTTACTACAATAGCTAGCTACTTAGTTCGTAAAGACTTTAGCAGGAAGTTATGATAGCGTCACAAGCTGTAACGTATTAGTAGCAAGGTTTGTCGTAGGCAACTGGACTTGATAGAGTTCTTGAAGACGTTTCGCCTCTCATCCAAGAAACTTCTTCAGTTCTGACTGACTGGTTTGGGAGTTCAGGTATTAAACCTCTTTAAGAGATTCGACCTTCAAGAAGAGCTTTCTGCCAGTTAGCCTTGAAGGCTAACTTTCCCAGATGATTTTATTAAGCAAACTAGCATTAGTTCTGTCAGTTGTTCAGCAGAATTTTTATATTTGCAACAAAGATTCTATTTTTTAAATATGATGAGCTTGTCCCAGGGAGTATATTTATGTTCCCATGGTCATAAATCCCAAGGGTTCTAAGTTGCCAAAGTCCTATGTTTCCAAGGCCCTATATTTCCAGGGTCTCAAGTTCCCAGGGTCTTAAGTTATCATGGTCCTATGTTTGCAGGGGCCCAGGTTCCTATGGTCCTGTTTTTCCAGGGTCATATGTTCTCAGGTTCTCAGGTTCCTAAGGCCCTATGTTTCCAGGGTTCAAAGTTTCTAAGGTCTTAGGTTGCCAAGGGTCCTATGTTCCAAAGTTCCCTTGTTTCCAGAATTCTATGTTTACAGGGTCCTAAGTTCCCAAGGACCTATGTTTCCTGGGTTTCATGTTCCCAGGGTCCCACTTGGATCGTCCCAAGAAGCGTTTTTATGTTCCTAAGGTCCTATGTTTTCAGGATGATGATCTCATGGTCTTAAGTTCCCAGGGTCCAAAGTTCCTAAGGTCCTAAAATTGACAAGGTCCTAAGTTCCCAATGTCCTATATGTCCAGTGTCCTGTTCTATGCTAACCCCCAATACATTATGTTCTATACAGCAGCCAGCAGTGAAAGACAGTTGATGTGTGTGGCTCCCAGATGTAAATGGGTGTAACCAAGTGTGAAAAAGGGTGTTGCTGAGAAAAGAGCATGACACACATTACAGTCACCTTTCCCAGGATAGGTGGATCCTGTCAATATGTCTTAAATCTCCACTGGGTGGAACTGAGTATTTATTTCAAAGCAGAGAGGAGGAAAGCTGTAAATCTCATCTAATGAAGTAATCACTGAACCTTTGGCATCAATCAGAAACCTTATCAGCCTCCGGCAGACATATTAAGGTGGTTTTGTGCGAGGGGAGGAAGTTTTGACACATGAGGTATCAGATTCCTGTCGTCAAAACGAGTAAATCTTTCACGATCGCGGACTGAGACAACCGCAGCCCGGGCTCCAGCTCAGGTCCTCTCACCAGGTTGTTTTGCTTCCCTAAAGCAGTGGAGATGTATGATGAGGATTTCCGCTGAAAGAGCTGTTGAATTTCTCCCTTGTGTGTTAGGCAACATTCCCCTGGGGCGACCTCCCACACTGAACAATGTTGACACATTATGAGCCTGCTGTATAACTCTTCGACTTCCTTTGATTCTCTCATTTTCCCCCAAAAGTGCACGTGTGTGTGTGCACATACGAACACACAGCCGCTCACCCCTTCACCCTCTATTCATCTATTCAGCGTATTGAACTTTTATTCTCTTTTGACTGCTTCCTTTCCACTGACAACCCCTCAATTACCTTTTCAATCTCCTCTGCCTTTCTGACTCCCCCAGAAAGGTGGAATTCTTTGGCCGACTGCTCCCTTTAAAATGTGCAATTACCATTGTTTTCATTTTTAAATATCGACCATCTTGGTCAGGATATAATTATAATTAGGATATCCTTTTCCACTCGCCAGTAATAAGTCACATTTGATGATTTCCCCTCTGCGTCTCGAGCAGAACTGGAGGGCTTTTTCCGTGTAAGGAGTTTGTGTCGCTGGATGCTCGGGGTTGCAGCCATGGTGATGGATTTGAGGCCCTTCTCAAAAACAACACAGCTTACCTTTAATCGTGCCAGTCCACTTTACACATTAGCACAATCAGTTTAATTGGGGAAATTGCCGAGCGAGAGGTGACATCAAAGACGGAGGCAAGCGGCCCAACGCATGCAATCACCCGGCATCCATTGCCGCCTCTGGACGGGGGCCGTGCGTCACGGTGGCTGAAGTGGAAAATGTGAATCGCTCACAATGCCTTGTAATGCAGAGCGAGGTCTCTGAGGCCTGCCAGACTGCATCACCATGCCCATTTGTCTGGGTGGTGTTTTTCGTGTTACTGCGGGGGTCATGGAGCTCTGGCATGTGACTCCACGTCAGCAGCGGAGATATTTTATCCATCTCCATGTGTGCTGGAGACGCAGCGCGAAACAATCAGCGACTTTTATGGTTTCAGGAGCCAGATTCTCGTATGTCACATTCTCCTTGCTTACATCAAGGTAAGGACGAGGTCAGACCAGACCGCTTGTTTGAGCTCCAGTCACTGTATAATGCTGTTCTTTGTAAATGTGCACAATACACACTAGCATGTAACACAGTATGTGGGTGGGAAATTGTCACACCCTGCATGTTTAAGTGCAGGCTGGAGTCAAAGCTTTTTACATTTGTCTGAAAGCAGAGCTGATCTTAAGTAAGAAAGAACTGGTTATTCAACGTTAAAGCAGTATTTATAGATTTACTGGCCACTTCTGGCACATTGTCACCTTATAAAGGTCATATGGCTAACATGTTAGCAAACGGCTGCCTATTTAGACATCCTGCAGACACAGAGCAGAAGTGTATTTTATTAGGAGTCATGTTTCTGGCCACATAATGGATTTAAGTTCAATATTAAATCGTAGCTTGTTACTTTGTTTTGTTCTCCACCAACTTCTGAGAAAACAATCTTCCTCTGAAGTCGCTAATGCTTCAAGTTGGACCAGCGTCAAACTGTAGAACCAAAAGCCAAGGCTATTTTCCAGCATAACTTGTGACATTTCTGCAATAAAATCACCAAAACCACCCAGATCTATGTACATTTTTTGTTGAGTTGTGAGGTTTACATAGTCCTAAATGTTTCCAGTGATGTTCAAACCCAGAGAAATCCATAAGTTTGTTAAAGATAAGGGGCGTTTCATTTTGTAGATCGTCAGTGGCGTCATATCCCCTTTTCTCAACACGTTCTCATCCCGGCTTGTCCACTGCCAGTGTTGCTTTAGAATGAGATCTTAATGCCTACAGAAGTCACGGGTCTTCTTCCATGGAGATCACCATTTTGTGCCAACATGTTCCTACAGTAGCTGAGAGTGGACAAAAGAAACACTGGCTCTAGGTACGGCCTTTTATTTTGGAAAGGTTCACTAAATTCTACACACTGGTCCTTTACAAACTCAATAGGTAGAATAAATACAGTGTAAATGTGAATGATGTCATGATGTCTGAAGCAGGCAAATAATCAAAGTTCTGTTTTATTACAATCATGGAAATTCAGAGAAACTGTCCCAGAAAACTGTGATTTAAAAAAAAAAAGGCTTTACAAGAAACAGCAACCCTGGTAAGTTTCTCACTAACATAACAACAAAAATGATCTCCCCTGCTTTTTAAAATCATGCCTCTTGTTGCAGTCTCACACAACACTTGGCATAGCTACCAGTGGCTCACTTCCAGCATATTCATCTATGGTGAAGTACCAGAGGAAAAAAAAAGTCCACCATGATACTCTGTTAGCACTTAATGAAATGTTCCCTGGTGTGTGCAGTCACGCACCTACGAGGTTGTAACAACACAATGCAAGTGCAAACAATCACATTTGCACGGTTTGTGTGCTAAATCAGATTAGATTCAAACACTTTACATACATTAAACATGCAGCAGGCTTTGCATACT
Organism: Lutjanus campechanus; assembly: GCA_027495735.1. Lineage (NCBI taxonomy): Eukaryota > Metazoa > Chordata > Actinopteri > Lutjaniformes > Lutjanidae > Lutjanus > Lutjanus campechanus. The sequence continues at coordinate 1,485 of JAJHUR010077079.1, read as the reverse complement.
GAGTGCGTGGCTTACAGTTTGTAAATTGCACGAATCCAAATGTGAGGAAGAATATGCTACATACATATGTACGTATATGTGGATTAGACCAATAACTCTCTTTTAGCAGTGATGCTCCCATTGCACTGTAAAAATGAAAAAAATGTTCAAATTTTCAAAGCTACTTAAGTAGAGTCTGAACTTTTTTCAAAACTAATAATGTTTTGTTGAGATGGTTCACTTTTCCTCTTTAGATAAACTTGAATCTTTGAGTTTTAAAAATCCCTCCCAAAATGTATTTCAAATATTGAACCAATCCTAAGTCCCACCCCTTTTTACTGTGTGCTCCAATAACAGTTGGGTAAGCTTGGTACCTGATGGAAACCAAAGTTTGAAGATCGTTAAAAGATGTTGCAGCCTCCAATGTATAGTCACATCTTAAGTTAATAGTTAAGCTAATATCTAGCTCACTGGATAGCTAACTTGAGGTAGCTTGCAGTAGATTAGTTAGCTAGTTAGCTTGCATTTTGTTACAGAGTAAAACTAGCTAATCCACATTAATTGTTAGCTAGCCAGTTAGCTAGCATTTTGCTAACATGAGCTGTCTTAAAATGCGACTATGTCCACATGTTGCTTTTACATGTCCTGCAGCAACATCTTTTCAACATGTTTTCAGCATAGATGAACACATAACATATCTAAGTTTAAGTTCATCTGAAGAGGAAATGTAAATTCTCAATATAAATGAAAGGTCAGCAAAATTTTCAAGAGTTTGATTCACAATTCAAAAATCTACACTGTAAAAACAAAAAAGTTGCGAAAAGTCAAAACTCCAAGGCAACTTTTACCAACTAATAATCTTTAGTTCAGACAATTTACGTTTCGTCTTTAGATAAATTGCAATCTTCATGTTTTAGAAACCACAAAAAATTTATTTAAAAATAATGAGTAAACTCATTGAAGTGAAAATAAATAATGGTTAATTTTCAATTTAAACTATTTAATTTTCAGGCATCCAAATAATGACAAATAAGGTTCACAGCTTACTGTGAAGAAAGGTAAATTCAACTCAAGATTGTAGGTTGGCAAAACCTTTTTTGCTTTTCCCCCCAAAAAACTTAAGAGTTTGAATTTGATCCAAAAGTAAAAAAAACAAAAAAACAAAAACAAAACAAAACCTATTGCTGCTTATATCCTATAAGCTGCCATGAAATTTTGAGGCCTTGAGTTGTCTCAACTTTTTTTTGTTTTGTTTTTACAGTGTGTAGATTCTCTCCATATGGTTGCATGATTTTACATTGTAATATTTTGCACCTCCTGTAACCTCAGCCGCCCTTACAGTCTCATCCCCCCCACCCATGAGGTTGGAAATCACTTGAGCACAGCGGGGAGACAGCGATGTCAGCAGACAAGACTGGTGCAGAAAATCCATCTCCGCCCCGTCTTTCACTCATCAGTCATCACCGCGTGCAGTGACCTAGGCAGAGGCCGCACAGGTCAAGACCA
>JAJHUR010077078.1:0-13822 GCA_027495735.1 Lutjanus campechanus | reverse complement strand
TGCATGCATGACATAAAACAAATAGAGCATTTAACTGTAATGTGTATCTTAATAATTAATCTCAGATCTCACCAGCAGATGGCGCCATCACTGTGTCGTTCAGGACAGAGACGCCATCTGCTGAGGAAGCCACAGTGTGAATGCAGTACCAAAATAACTCAAATGGTGTCACACCAAGACAAGACATTACAATCTCATGTGCATGCTGCTCTGTGGTGATTTATACAGATTTTAAACTACTTTATACTTATTTATTTTCATATATATTTTATTGGAAACTACTATATTACAAATCAAAATACAAAACTGTATTGCAAAATTGTTTTTCCCCTTTTTTGTGTGTTAAAACAGAGAAATGCACCTCTCTCTAACCCTGCCACCCACCCTGAACTCTCAGAAAGAGATGAAAAATGAAAAACTAAATAAAACACACACAAATAACAAATCAAATGAACTAAAGCAATAATTTATTTGCTCTTGAATACCACTCAAATATTGAAAAAAATAAATAAAATCTTTGAAATGTGCCATATTTTCCATAAGTAATAATATTTGTTTTTCTTTCTAAAATATAAAATTATTGTGATAAAGGAATTGTCATAAATGCCTGATACATCAAATATAATACAAACAAAATATCATAAATGTAAGTGATATAGAACATTCCAATTTTCACATTTCTATTCTATTCTATTCTATTCTATTCTATTCTATTCTATTTGACATAACACATAATGGAATAACAAAGATGACTTTACTACAGAGGTCCATTTAAGAATCTTTGCAAAACAACTAGAGAAAACCACATTTCCAATAAAAGAACATTAATTTTCTTTCCTTTTATTATATTTTTTACTGTATATAATTGGTGTTTTGTGAGTAGTAGCTATAAAGCAAACTATAGGATCTTGACTTTGAGTAAAGAACTGAGACAGAAGTTGAGATTCAGAAGAAAACAAGGCGGTATCTATCCTATATGTCTCAAAAAAATTAAAATCTATATGAAATCTACACTCTGAAATCTGCCCTTGTCATTTGTTGTATCCTGTAACTTAGTGCCTCAAAAGTGGCTATAATATTAATTAATTACAGGAAATTACAGTCCACGATTTATTAAACATTTATGTTTTTTAAAGGAGGTTTTGTTGAAATAACCAGAAAAAAATACCAGATTTCTGGTAATCATCTAATCTAGGCTTACTTTTTTTTCTTGTATTGTTTTAGGCTACACGTTTCTTTTCCAAGTGTGAAAACTAATAAAGTGGAGGGGGGAAAAATTACAATATACATAAGAAATATTAAGATCTACCCCTTTACTTTACTTTAAAGTAATTGCATACACCTGCGTTATTATCGCAATTAGCTGTGACTGATCTGCCTTATGCTTTTTATGACGATTCCTTATTAAACTCTATTGTATGATAGTTTTAGTTCTTGTATGTCTTATGTGAACTGTTATAAAGAGGAAAAACTCTACGTAAACACGGTAAAAGTAAGTATATATTCATAATTGCTGTTAAATGTTCACTAACTGTCGGCAGTGATGGAGATAAATGATCAAAAATACGACCTACAGCATATCAAAACAGTGGGCGAGATTGTTCTGATGATTGACAGCCATCTCACCCAATCAGGTGCAGGTATGGGTTATCATACTCCAATCAACACTCTCGCGGCGTGAAGGGTAGGTTGTATCCCAGTGAGAAAAATTTTCTGTTGTTGAGTCACCGGGAAAACCGTTACTCGACCGAGGAAAGCCGACACTGTCATCAACTGTGCCCTTTACTTCCCTAAATTTCTTCACTCGCATCGACTGTAGTTACACCATCCAGATACTCTTCTCGACGGGATTGAAATGTTACATTTTCGGTCAACGGTAGCGCTCAAGGAGTTATTTCAAACCCAGCTGAAGCGTCCGTTGGCAGGTAGAGTTGGCGTCAAAGCGGCACCTGCAGCCTCCGCCTGCTTCAGCAGCACCGGCAGTTTGGATGGCAGGTCGCCGGGCAGAGGGAGGACACTCGCCGGGTGGAGAGCCCCGCCGCACCTGACCAGGAGACACGGTGTGAGAGGCTTCTGCTCCAAAGGTGATGGACATAATGAAGCCGGCAAGGACTCTGCAGCAGAAAAGTGAGTAACGGTAACCCTCCTCTGCTGTGGGAAGATGTTAGCCGCTAGCTCCACGGTAGGCCGAACTCCGTAGAAAAAACTGACAATTAGACTGTCGCGATTATCAGTCATGGAAGGCTGTGATGAGTCATTAAAGTTTCTTTTTTATTGAAATAAGTACAGACTTTGCGTACACTATAGATGCCGAATTAAATCATGGATCCTAATATTACATTTAGAATAAAACGTGACTTTTTTTTCATGTTGTACATTTCATTCAAGGCATTTTTAAAGTATTAGGTTTTTATAACGGAGTTCGTTGTTGAGGCAAAGGGGCTAGCTTTTAACTAGCTAGCTCAGATTCTGTTGGAATGACGACCTAGCAAGCTAATGTAGCGGAGGCTGTAGTGTGGGTCTAAGCTAACAAGACTTGCCTTGAAGTCAAGAGGAAAGAACGCCAGAAGTGACCGGTGACACCTCACTCACCCCCGGGGTCCAGTACCAATGATGACCGGTTGTTAGAAAACCGGTGCGTGATAGTTCTAAGTGGATGTAACGGTATATTATATTGTCATTAATAACAGTATTATTCAAATCATTGGCAACCCGTTTTATTGCTGTTGACAACCTGTAATTGAAAGACATCTGATTACACTTTTCTGCAGAAAAAGGGGGTAATAAGCGCCTCAAATGAGGATATGTCCGAAAATGGAAGCATGTAGTGTGCAGCCAGGCAGATATCGTGACCAGCAGTAGCCAGAAGCTACAGCTTTCATCTACAGAACAGCATGTTAAACTCAATGAGGCATTAAGCTGTTACCAGCCTCCCTCGGCTTTGATAATGACAACGTCACTATAAACAGCAAATAAAAGGTGTGTTTGTATGACTTAATGCAACATGCAGACAGTCCAAGCCTCAACTCAATGTCTAATGAAGGTCAGCCATCACTGGATCAAGGAATGCAACTAACAGTGGTTTCTTATTATTAATATTATGTATTGGATCATTAGTTATAAATTCCATAATTTGACAAATGGCACATGTCTAGATTTTATGTAAATAGTCTCATCAACAGCCACCTAAACCCCCAGACATTTCTATTCATAATGATGCAAAGAAAAGTCCATCAACTCTGTGCACTTGTTAGGCTGAAACCAGTGAATGGTGTTTTGATATACTGTAATAAATGATAGATAATCAGCCATCAGTACACAAACCCATCAGCTAAAAATTTCAGCACTCAAAATGTGTGTGTGACAAATGTCTGATGAGAAGAATAAATTACAGTAGAAACCATTACTAAGATTTCAGCGTCCATTTGCAGATTATTACCTTGTCACCACCAGTGTTTTTTTTTTGCAGTGTTGTTAGTTGTGCAGATAAGGCTGTAATTGAGTGTGTCTGACAGGGGTGATTGTTCAACAAGGGGAATTAGTGAGCACTGATAGAGAAGTGGGGATGAGAGTCCTCCTGGTGATAGATCGGGTGCAGGTTAAAAGCATTTAATGAACTCAGACACCAACAACATCACCACCACTGGTTGATAAGGCTTCACTGATTCCACTTAAAACCCACTGACAGCAATTAAGACAATGATCCACTTTGTTAGGTATTTTTTGGCTTGGGGAAGGCTGCCTTTATCAGCAAAGTGCTGCATCATAGCGTTAATCACATTCTACATTTTGTCATTTGAGCTGCCGCCAGTGTTTGAAATAACTTGTAACATTGCAAGATAATTGCCAAGTAAAACTAACTTGTTATCTAACAGCGTTACGCCATGGGAATAGTAACTTGTTACAGTACTATTACATTTGGTTGGTTATCCTGATGATCTGACAGTGAACTGGACAGAGGCATATTACACAGCAGCCTCTACAAAAACAGTAAAACACAGGCTCAGATGGCCTACAGCACATCACCGTTTCAACATCAGCCAATGAATCGCTTAGCTTCTCAAAACACATGCCTACATACAAGCTATAAAAGTGCACAGGCTTTTTCAAATAACATAGACTTACCCAACCAACGTATGTCAGAGTGTTGGTTCCTCTGATGAGACTTCACAGGCTAAAAAAGCCTGTCCATGGGCGCACTAATCTTGATGATGCTGGAGTGTTGACTCAATAAAAGTTTGATCACAGGGACTTTGTTCCATCAGGAGACTCGACTTTAGATTGTCCAGGATTTCAGTCTCTGCAAACTGTAAACTGTCCGACCTATGTCTCAGATGAAAAAGTCACAAACTAATAACTTGTTCCTACTTAGTTTTTGTATAATCAGTTGATATATAGACTAAGTTAAGTGCGTTTATAGCGTATAGGGCTGCAGCTTTATTATTTCATTATAGATTTATATGATGATTATTTTGTTTTGTCCATAAAAATGTGAGGTTACTGTCTTTAACTCACAAATATCCAGTTCGCTATCATATAAGACAAAGAAAAGCAGCAAATCCTCATGTTAGAGAAGCTGTTACCAGAGAATATTCTGCATTTTTGACTGAAAAGTTAAAAGGTTAATCCATCATCAAAATAGTTGCAGATTAATGTTCTGTTGATCAGCTTTTTCAATTAATGCACTAATCATTTTTTACAAGAAATCAATATCCATATTGACCACTTATTTAAAATCTTACTCAAAGTCAACAGCGATATGTTTGGTCCTATGAATCTCAGTATTTACAAGCAAGTTTCTCCTGCTTGACAGTGTGAAATTAAAAAACAAACAAACAAAAAAATAATAATGGTACTGACAGGTACTACAGATTATTAATGATATGGGCCCTGGCTGGCCTGTGGTTGCATTTGTATGCCAGCAGCATCCAGTCTGGTGTGTGTTTTATTCTAATGAGATGTAAATCTGGCTGGAATGTGATCCGTTGCTTCCTCTTTCCCTCTGCAAACACTGGAGTGTTGACTCATGCCTCTGCATGCCGCTGAAGACCTTCTTCCTCTTCAACCCAGATATTTAACAATCTGGCTCTGCTGCTCTCAGTCAAGATAGATTTCTGACATTTACCTTATTTAATAAGCTGATGTTGGGCAATATCTTGGTATTAAGTTTAATAGTTAAAGCACAGAGAATGAAGAGTCAGAAAATGGTTCTTGGCAGATGGATATTCATACTGACAAGCTGAACTGTCTTCACTTTGCTATAGCAGAGTCGGCCAGTATTAATGAACACAGATCAAGGCAGTGCACAAGTTGCCAGTTTTCCATAGTAGTAAAAACAGTAATAAGCATTTTTTTTTAAATGAGTCAAACTCAAAATGTTAGTGTCAGTTTTCTACATGTTACACATAAAATTAAGGCCATGTCATAGTTTTTCTTGCTTTTAACATTCAGAGCAGCTGTGATACCAGCCATCACACCAGCCTATATCCTCCCTTTAGAGAGTTTCCATGGTAATAAAATGCCTCATTGCCCCCGCAGGCTGACGTTGTCCCATTTGTTTCCATTCACGGACAATTTGCTTAAGCGGTCGGCCATGTTTAGGCAGTCACTTTGCTCAGCTGACTGGTTGTCAGCAACATCTTATTTTCCCTTGAGGCTAATTTCAGTTTCAGTGAAGCCTCAGCTCGTCCTATTAACACTGAAGATTAGTGTTTGAGAAATCATCAACAGGCTGCATTTATGTTAAGCTGCATGTAGGATGAAGCAGCAGAACACTTTGGCAGCCGTCGAGGAACACATTGGCTATTCATTGTATCGGGTGAAAGGGGCACTAAGTCATCTCATCATGAGGACGACTTGTGTTGGTAAATGTGTTGCAACACAACAAACCCAACACAAAGGGTCACAAATGTTAAACATTAAGAAACCTTGCAGAGGCATTTGGTCTTTAGGCTTGATTAAGGAGGGTTGGATGCGATGTTGGGTAGTTGGAAGTTTTGAGAATCAAGCAGCTGGGGATGGTCACGATACCAGAAAATTACTCAAGTTGAGTCAATACCAATACCAGAGAAATAACATGATCCTCAATACCATATTCGCCACCATGGTAAAAAAAATAAATAAATAAAAGTTAGCCATTGTGATTTTTCTTTGGCACTTGAATATGAAACCTTTCTGAGCTTCCAGAAATAAAGACTGAGGTACTTTGGTATTTTGTCTTGCTACTTTTAGGAGATGTTGTGACCTTTTAACAATGCTGCAGCAATATCATTCTATAAAGTACAGGAAAAGTATCGTTATAGATTTTGGATATCGTTTTATGTGATATTTCAAACGTGTCGTCCTGGTTTTAAAGGCTACATTACAGTCAAGTGATGTAATTTTCTGAACTTATCAGACTGTTCTAGCTGTTCTATCCTTTGCCTTTACCCAGTCATTATATCAACATTACTGATCATTATTTATCAAAACTCTCATTTGGTTAATATCTTGTGAAAGTCATCACTATAATATTGTCACAGTCACAGGGTATTTAGTCAAAAATATTGCAATTTTTACTCATTTTATCACCTTAATCACTTCCACCCCTTGAAGTACACAACATGTAATTAGTCACAACCTACATGATCAATAATTATCAATATCAACTGATATGAAACTTCACTATCATGATAGGTTTTTCAGCTGTATTTCCCAGGCCTAAGGAAACATCATGCAGGGGATGTTGAACGAATGCTGCAAAAATACCATCGAACACCTGTTACATTGCAATGTCTCAACAATGTAGCTGCAATGTAACTAATGGTAAAATTGTAATGTTGCAACGTTGTTACAATGCCATAAATGATTCGGCGCAATTGCAAAGTTGCAGGGGACATACCATGTTTCTAGGGTTACTACGAGCCATGATTACATTACGTTAGCCTAAACACACTAGCCTTTAGTGTCTAGCCATTGCAAACATTGTGGAACATAGTTGGCTACACAGTAATGCCAGCTGTCTCAAACAAAAATAATGGTAACATGGATCACCGTGATTTAAAAGCCTTCTGTATTTAAAGTCATGTGTTCCCTCAGAGTTGCTGTAGAGTTGTTGCCTTAGTTCTGTTTTTGACATGCAGGAGAGGAAATGAAAAAATATGAAGAATCTGGTTATGCCCAATTTGGTTGTTGCCAAACACTACTGCGAACAAAGTGCATTTTAGGCAATTAGATTGAAGGATGGGTAAAGTGTCTGGTGTTAACTGTTTTTTTTTTAATACACTGAACTGTAAAAAACCCATGATCATACTATTGTCCATATTCAAACAGAAGATGACACACCCACCAAGCTGTGGTACCAGACATAAAGAATAACCCATGTTAGAATTCAGTAAATCAGGCCTGTATAACATGAATAAATTTGTTAAATATAATATCTAAGACAGGGTGTTTGGAGTCCCTAGGGCCCCGACAGCGTTCAGCCTCGACTCCAGTGTGGTTATGAGGGTCCTGAGGCCGTGCTCTGGCTAATAAGGGGTTAAAAATGTTTGTAATGCAGGGGAGCTTATCCCGCCCACATCATTTTTCCACGGTTTTTGCACCAAAGCCTGTATGCTGGCGTGCTGCCCAGCAGTTGTCAGGGCCTCCAGGAGCAGATGAGTCACTCGCACAGATTGATTTGTGCTGCGCCGCCTCTCAACACTCCCGCTTTCATGTCTGCCTCCACCCTCCACACCAATTTGTCATGACATCTGGGAGGCAGTGAAACCAGCAACATCGATCGGGTCAGATAAATACAGCAGACACTACAGACGACTCTATCCAGACACTGACCTCGGCTCGTCAATACAATATGAACGTTTTCTTCCAGTGACTTAAAATGTGTCAATCAGATGAAATAACATAATAAAACTATGGTGGGACACCTGAGGAAAGACTTCGAAAGTAAGTCGGTTATAAATCTTGATCTTAATTATCAATACTCTGCATTTGTAGTTTTCTCACAGTGTTGACTTTACTTCATTGGATTGGATAATTTTGATAACCTATTAATCGTTTCAGTCATTTTCCAAGCAAAAATATCGAACATTTGCTAGTTCCAGCTTCTTAAATGTGAGGATTTGCTGCTGCGTTTCTTTGTCATTCATGATAATACCTGTAGGGTATCTGCAGGTCCTTAAAAAGTCTAATAAATATATCATCTGAATTTTTTCCCTTAAAATGTCTCAGATAAATTTAGACAGGTCTTAAAGCGATATTCCACTCTTAGATAATCATCCACTCAATATGTACTCACCTCTATGCCGATGTGAAGATGGGTGAAGATCTTCAGTTCACAAAACAATTCTGGAGTTTCAGCAGAAAACAGGGTTGCAGCCAATGGCAGTGAATGGAGACCAAATGTAAATGTAAAAAACAAACAAACACACAAAACAAACACAACCTGTCTCCATCCTGCTCGTGTGGTGTAATCCAAGTGTCCGCGAGCCACGACATTAAAATTTAACTAAATTACTGGCGTAATTTACGCCATGTTTTTAGCTGAAATGTCAACTGTAGCATGTAGCAGGTAGGATGTAAACATGGCGTCGATCTCGCGAGACTTCGTATATCTCTTAATGGATGCACGTGTGAAAATATCACGAGATCGACGCCATGTTTACATCCTACCTGCTACATGCTACAGTTGACATTTCGGCTAAAAACATGGTGTAAATTATGTCTTTTGCGGTTAAATTTTCTCATCATAGACTGAACAATTAAATGATTAATCGTAAAAATAATAGACAGCTTAACTGATGCCGAAAATAATCATTAATTGCAGCCCTACGTTCAACTACTGTATGTTTGACTGAAAAACTTTTGTTTTATTTAAATCTGTATCAGAATCTATAGGACTGCAATTAACAGATATTTTCATTATTGATTAATTTGCCAGTTGCTTTCTCAATTAATCACTTTGTTTTTAAAATGTCAGAATACTGGGGAAAGTTCCAGGTGATGTCTTAAAATGTCTTTTATTTTCCGACCTACAGTCCAAAACCTGACGATTTTAATTTTACATATGACATGAAAAAGAGAAACACATCAAATTAGCATACTGGAAAATCTAAAAGCAGAGAATATTTGGCATTTTCCTTAAAAAATACTGAAATGATTAATCAGTTGCAATTATGAAAATAGCTGGCAATTAATTGTCTGTCAATCAACTAAAGAGTTCATGGACTCATCGTTTCAGCTCTAAACAAATCATAAATCTTTTAACCCCAAACTTACACCAGTATGTTTACATCTGTGAGGCATTCCAGCTCTGTCCTCAGCTGTCCCTGTCCTTAAGACCACCTGTCTGGTCAGCAGCAGCTATATTGGGGTTCAGCTTCAGTCACAGTGTCTTCTCCAGTGACCAACATCCAAACTATTGATCTGTTTAATGGACAAAATGGTTTACAAATAGATTACATGAGAGGTAAACAGGAAGCAAACAAATGTTTTTTTGTGTTTGTTTAGTTGACCCCCTGTTCACCCACCAAAAAGGCACTGTGCCAACAGATCTAGGCGCTTGGTTGCCAGTGAGGCCAGTGTTCACCCCAAAATCAAAAATACTTTAATTTTCTCCTGGCTTGTAGTACTATTTATCCATCTAAATAGTTTTGGTGTGAGTTTTGAGATATTGACCATTTAGATGTCTGCCTTCTTTCCAGTATATTATGACTAAATGGCATTTGGCTTGTGGTGCTCATAGCACCAAAATATACATTTGCAAAATTCAAAACCAGTGTCTCATTCTGAAAATCATGATTTGGTTAATCAAGATAATCCACAGACCTTGTTGTGAGCAGTTTCATGTCGGTACTATTTTTTTCTAGTAGAAAGAAATTAGTGCTGGTAGATTCTAAAGTAGTTCCAGTAGGTTATAATGCAGAAAGAGAGTAGTTCCTACATGACACTGCTCTCAACATGGTCTGTGGATTATACTGAATAACCAGATCATGTTTTCTGGAAAGAGACATTAAGACATTGGAGAGAAGGCAGATATCTCCAAAACCCTGCAACTCACACCAAAAAAATCTAGATGGAGAAATAGCACTACAGGCCATGAGAAAAATGTGTACTTGCTATTTTGAGGTTGTCTGTCTCTTTAAAAATAATAGCGTCTATCCCTAGTTGAAGGGTATGTAAACCCCCAGTTTCTGCCCTGCCCCTCCCAGCATATTTAAAAAATGGAACAGAGGAGTCGGTTGTTGTTAGGAGGGCAAATGACTGTATGAGGCATGGCTGGATACTGTAGGATGTGATTACACTGACTATCAAACCACTGCACAGGGTAGCATTGATAGTGATTGATTGAATTTATTTGATATAAACACACACAACACTGTACAGCAGTCAGTACATAAATTAAAAATAAAGAATAAAGAACACAATAAACAGCAGCTAGACAGCAAATGGAGACAGCACAGTCAACATAAAAAAAGTGATGTGCATGTTTGTTGTGGTTAAGTTACGTTTTGCCAGCCATAAGTATCTAGTGAACTGTGAACGCAGCACAGTTCAGTGGGCCTGTGTGTTGTTTGCTGCCACAGAGGAGAAATAAATCTCTTGTTCATGTAGTAGAGACTAGATTTATGAAAACAAACCTGGGAACAAATTTACTTTGTAAGACTGAGAATGCATTGGTTCTCAGTCAGAGCACTGCTTCAGCTCCATCTCTGTGGCCTGGTTTGTAGAGGTTATTAAAGAAATGTCAGGAGCTCTTAGTTTCACTGTGATGGAGATAAAACTCTGAAGCCTTCATGTGCTGCTCAGTCCAAAATACTTCTAATACAGCGAGTTGTTTCTGGACAAATGGTGTGATGAATCACAGTTGACCTTTAAAAACACACAGAGAGAGTCCTGGAAGCGAGAGCGCTAATGAGAGCAGCTGAGGTAGATTAATGAGATGATCCAGTGTGGTCCAGATGTTCCAGTGGCCTCTAACCTGGTGGTGATGTTGATCTCTCACAGGGCTCATTAACTAAACAAGAATGTTATTTACAGTCTCTTACTTCAATAGCATTTCATACCAGATCTCTGGCATGTTTGAACATAATATTCAGTTGTCTATATGGGTGAGTGGGTGTCACTGGTTAGTTGAAATGAGTTAAGACATTAATCTGTGTTTAATCAGATCAGTTCTTCCTTCATATTAAGATTACTGCAGCATCTCAGAATAATAAGTTAGGTTGAGATTTACTTTGAGATACTTAACATGTAACAGTTTCTTACTGATGATTCAGTGTGAAAAATGCATAATGTTTATTTGATGCATCAAATACTGTAATTTCATTTTCTTCAGATTTGTGACATATTTACAACCCCAATGCTTCCTATTCATTAATCTCTGTTTTTCTTGTTAATTTTGTTGTTGACAGCAGCTATGAATTATGTCAGGATTCATATATGTGTGAACATTTAAGCACAGCACTTAAAGGTCCAGTGTGTAAGATTTAGAGGGATTTTTTTGAGGGAGAATATGGCAGATATGTAATATTCATAAGTATGTTTTCATTAGTGTAGAACTGTTAAGATTACTATATTAATCAGTAGTTGACTGAGAGAAAATTAGTTGGAAACTATTTTGAAAATTGATTAATCATCTCAGTCATTTTTCAAGCAGATTTGCTGGAAGGGTTTTGGACTTTCATTGATTAATTGATTAGTTGTTTGGCCTATAAAGTCCTCCTCAAACGTCTTGGTTTGCCTGAAACCCAAATATATTCAGTTTACTGTCTTAGAGGAGTAAAGAAACAAGTAAATATTAGCACTACAGAGGGAGGAATCAGAGAACTTTGCCTTTTTTTCTTAAAGAAATCACTCAAACCAATTAATTGATTAACAAAATAGTGTTTACTCCTCTCTGACACTAAACTGAGTATCTTTGAGTTGTGGACAAAACAAGACATGTGAGGACGTCATGTTGGGCTTTGGGAAACACTGATCGCCATTTTTCACAATTTTCTGACATTTTATAGGCCAAACAGCTAATCGATTAATCGAGAAAATAATCAACACATTAACTGACAAGTAAAGTGATTGTTAGTTAATTGCAGCCCTTTATGTCTACGGAGGGCACAGGTCCTCTTCCATGGACGCCGCCACGTTGAACCACCATGTTTCTACAGTAAGCTGGCCTTCTCACATTTTGTGCAAGTTTCTCGACCACCACAGGTTCTCCGACACGCTTGGAAGGGGAGTGTGAGGCAAGGTGTTTGCCGTCTGCAAGCTCACCGCTAGATGCAACACAATCCTACACACTGGCCCTTTAAACTTCAGTGAACAGTGTAAAATTTTGTGAACATTTTTGTCACAGTCTCAGTATGTGTGTTTGTCAGTATTACATGAATGTTTATTGTTGCAGTGTTCTGTTGATGTGTTCATACTGTTCTGTAAATGCCATTTTCACTGTTACTAATTCAGTATTATTCCCTCTGCACACTCTCTCCCTGTTGTTGATCTGCTTGCTTTGCATTTGTAAGTATGTTTCTATTTTTTTATTTTAGTTTTAGTGTTTTTTCTGTTTTCAAGTAGAAGTAGAGGTTTTCTGCAGAAAGCCAATAACCGCTTTTACCTTGAAATGACCACATTTCCTCCCAGCTGCTGCGCTTTATCCCCTCCCTTCTACCTCACCTTTGTCCCTCCCCTGTCACACATACTCTCTGATGTGTATTCCTTCCTCACCAGCAGGCATCAACCTTCATTAATGCGGCCAGAGCACTCTAACAATGAAAAAGTTGCAGGTTCTATAAGGACGCAGCAACATGATTATTATTTCTGATTTTATTTTTTCAGTAATAATGCTGCGTTCCACACATGAGTTGGAAAGTTGGAAATTCAGATTTTCTTTTGTCATAACCTTTTAAGAATTTCAGTGTAACATACAGAGAATAATCCCCAAAACACAGCCAGTTTGTAATTGTCAGCATTTGATGACATCAAAACACCCATAGTTTCAATAGTAAAGTGATAGCTATGGTGATTTCATAAAAATGAAAGTTAAATACATGGCACTGGCTGCCACAGCCTGCCAGGGAATTATTTCTCTTGCATCCATATTTGTTTCCTGGCTGGAAAACTGGAACGCACCCTGGTTGGAAATACAATTTTCCCACTTAGAAGAATTTCTGACTTCTGACTCTGAGTGGAACTGTCAGTGCAGATAATGGCAGATCAAAGACTTGGTCCCAGTGTTTCCCCTGTGTTATTCTGCAGCAGAGTGGTCCAGGAAAAATGTTGATACTGGCTTTAAAACACATTCATTCTTACTATCAACAAGTCCTATGAAAAGACCAAAACCAACCCTGAATGTGACTTCTAACAAGTCTTCTTGTATATCTTATTCCTCTGTCTCATAGAGCTCCATTTTTGTCCAGAAACTATTCAAAATGCATCAATGAGCCACAGTAGCTGTGTTTCCATCAATATATTTTTATGTGCATTTTGAAGTATCGCATCAAGAAAGAAACTTTCGTCAATTTCATAAAAAAAAGTTTTATGCTCACTTAAGGTGGTTTTTGCCTTTTTCGAAGAGGAGTTAATGCGTTTAACGGTAGATGGAAACATCATACATCCGTGATCGCTCCTAGGGGTGTTACAATTTCAATATTAAACTAAAAATTGATTGAAATGAGCTTTCAATTTCAATAATTGAAATTAAAGACAGAATACATTAATACATGAAATTAACAGACATTTCTTTTCACTGTTTAAGGTTCGACTGATGTTCTTTTAATTATGTCATCATGTTGCACACTCTTTTTCTGCAATGGTTTAATATTTTTCTGCCCGGAGAATTTGTGCCACT
>JAJHUR010077077.1:13546-27736 GCA_027495735.1 Lutjanus campechanus | reverse complement strand
ATTCATGGTATTGTGCACATTTGCAAATTGTTAAAACCTGAAATAAACAATGACTAAACTAAGTTTGCTAATTGGTTAATTGTATTTTCTTCACAAACAACATTAGCTCATACAATAGGTGTACAAGGACAACCCCTTAGTCTGACTATGTTGTGAGGTGAATCCTTGTCTTGTTTTTCATGTATACCAAAAACCAGCTCACACACACCTCCAGAATGGACCACCACTCTAATTCAACAATCTGTAAATAATGGATATCTTCATCCCACAAACATGATCCGAAACATGTTTGTAGAGTGAAAGCTATGTGGCCTCTGACTGTACGATCTGGTTTTTAGCTTTTTTGGCTGCCGAGGTTTAGTCTCAGACTGTGTCGAGGCCTGAAATCGGCGTTTGTCGGTTTTAGAGCCAAATCTTCACATTGTTTGCTCTGATCTTTCTAAGTGTAACTGCAAAACGAGAAAATGTGTTGCAATACTGTGACAGCCAACGATAAACAACTTCATGCCACAGCTGCTCTATAAGCTTATATTCAACAGTGGGGTTTTTTTTTTTCATTATGGTGTTTTGATATTTTTTTGCTCATTTCTTTTGTTTTCATTTGTTTAGAACTGTAACATAAAAAGAGTTACTGTAGATGTCTTGCTTTTTTATGTGGTAAGACATTAAAAATTAATGCCAAGAAGATAGAAATAAATGAATCTTGCAGCATCCTTCACCGTCTTTAAGGCACCCCTTGCTGCACCCACATGCAGCCAACGAACTACTGGTTATTTATGTTTTATGAATAAAATTATTAAATTCTGAATGTCACTATTCCCGAGACGTTTCATGCATGACATATTCCTAATCATTTCTAACCTTGCTTAACATGCTGCAGATGTGACTATATGTTTAGGGATTAAGGCGGGGAATAAGGGAATGTACACATCATCTGGTGGCTGTGATAACAAGTATGTAAAATCACTTCCTGAACATTGTGAGAGGTCTTTGAAAAGAGCAGCACATACTGGCCCCACAGCATCATATTAACAGGGCTGTGCAGGTGTTGATGTGTGTCACACACCATCTGTGTGCTGCCCATGAGGCTATATGAACATATGTGTGGGGATAAGAAACTGCAGACCACTGAGGAGATTCTTTTTGCATATATATTCAAAAGTTTAGCCCAGGTTAATGCTGCACCTCCTACTATTAGTTGTTACTGATAATTACATTGTATATAGGCAAGACTCTGATCTTGCACAAAACACCAAGAGCTCTTAGTTTTACCTTAAACAGACCTTAACCACACAATATCTACAGCCCAGCATGTTTAGGATTTTGTTCGAATATAGTTCAAGTTATCCTGATCTTAAAGGTGACCTGTGGAGTTTTACCACAAAAAAAAAAAAGTTATGCCTAGCTTTGTTGCCACTCACCAAAACACAATGTATGTAAGTTTAAGGTACAACAAATTTTTTTGGATGCATTCCATTGTTGTAAAACCAAGTACTCAAGGTGCTGTAGTCTTACAAACCCAGATCTCTGAGCTAACTAGCCAGCTGGAGGCTAGCGTAGCCGCTAATAACATCTGTCTGGCAGTCAGGAAACTGAAGTATTAATCGTCAAAAGTTGAGGCAACCACAGAACGTCACACGTAAGACCAGAAAATGTCCTCCATGAAAAAAATTGTGTGCTTGTGTCCAGTAATCAGTGCTCAGAAACACTCTGCTTCAGCTGTCTCTATTGTTTCTCTAACCTAATTCTTGTCATATTTGTGGTCTGATAAAAAGTAAATTAATAACATTCAGTGTCACATATGACCATTTTCAATGCTAAAATGGTGCTCGGAAACACTCAGGGTGCCGTAGTCTTACATAGCCAGACCAATCTCTGAGCTAACTAGCCACCTAGCAGCTAGAGTAGCCGCTAAAAACATGTAAATATGTCTGCCAATCAGGAAACTTTATAGCATACAGTAAGTCACCAGAAGATGAAGCAGAGCACAACACAGGGGAGACCAGAAAATAATCCAATTCCCAGTGTTTACAAGAGTATAGTCAAACAAAGCCCAAACAGATATATGTATAGATATAAAAAATAACCAACAGAAACTGAAGAAAAATGCTATTCAAGATGGCATTACATTCCCCCACAACATGATTTGCTTATGCAAAATAGGGGAGATACTTGACAGTTGAATTGTTTGTCTAATTCTACATTGGAGTGACACAGAGCACCAACACATTACAAGACTTTTGTTGCACTGGGAGACAAATACCGTACACATTATTTATTATGCAATTCTTAGGATGATCTCAAAAGACTCTTGTCAAGTCAGCTTCATTGAGCCCAATATCACAAATTGGGCACAATTTGTCTCAAGGGGCTTTGCCTTTAGGATCGGTGATCTTAAAGGATGAAGGATTAACTGTTGGAATCAAATGCATAGCACTGCACTGAACTGACCTGGAGTGAACTGAAGTGAACTCAACAGGGGAAAAGATAAAAACATTGGAGTCCAGGATCTCTGTGGTGTACTGAGTCTTGAGCCAAAAACATCTGACAGTTCCATCGTTTGAAAAACAGCAGGAGGAGAGCTGCTCTAAAATCCTCCACTGTCGGGGTCCAGTTCACTTTGCATCCAACATCACTGTGTCTGAATATTTGTTGCCACTTCCCACAAAACACAAATACAACACTTGGATATGTGATCCTTATAGCTGAAGTCAGCCTCTCAGCAACACTTGAATTCATCATTTGCCAATAAATACGAAGTATACTAAGTATTACTATAATAAATAAAGAACCGTGTGCATCATCTGAGCGATACACAGTTAAAAATCAATACATACAAATGCAATAAAGTTCTCTGCACTCTGTAGGAAGCCACTTTAATTCTACAGTGTCAGAATATATCAGGAAAGAGCATTTGTGACTGGAAATGGTTCAGTTTTACGTGGGTCTTTTCAGATGAGTGCAATGGCTGTACATGAAAGCTCTGCTCTCATAAACTGCTCTACCACCAGCAGCCTTGGTTGTCAAATAAGATAGTAACTGTTGTAAAATAGCTGTTAAGACTTAGCTGTAAGAGAGTTTGTTTTAATGCTAACTGGAAATTGTGTGGTCCAGTTTATGCTCTTATAGGGCAATAAGGGAAATAAGGGCTTCAAAAGGGTTCTTCTTGAAGAGTTCAGGTCCTTGAAGACCTCATTCGACATTCGATTCATAGAGCCCTTTATGTTTGGTTCTAGATAGAACTCCCCTATGGCGACAAGCCAAAGAACCCTTTCTGGTTCTAGGTTCTAGCACCTTTATTTCTAAGAGTGTGTATGTGTTATTATGAAGGAATTTTGTTCAGCTACTGACAAAGTATATTATCTGGTATAAAATTCATTCATGTCATTGATATAATAATACTGATTGATTAAAATGTTTATTTTCGTGTTTGCTGTATTTCTCTTTATTGCAATAATTTCTCACTGCTATGTTGTAAAAGCAATAAACGGACTGCAGCTGTGCTTCAGTCATTATCTCTACATGACATGAATTGAATTTGTCTTTCGTCATAATTATAAGGCAATTTTTTATTGTGTAGTTTTAATCATTTCTTTTGAAACCTCCGTCATAGAATGCAACAAGTTTCAGAATCATTTGTACATTGGCTTTGAATCATTCTGGGTAAAATGGAGATCTTCCAACCATTACAAATTTATCAGCTTAGTTTTACATCAGTGTCAGAAAACAAGAAAAATGTAGTCTACAACCACTGCAATGGTTCCCTGAGGCTGTACTTTAGCACAGCAGTGCTTTAAACTAAATGCTAACGTTGGCATGCTAACATGACAACGATGACAATGCTAAAGGGAAAGTAATTATATGCACAACATGTAGCCAAGAGTTAGGATAAGACTATGTTTCATTAGGTATATCACCTGATGTTACTGAAGCAACTTACAAAAACAAAGTCTCATGACAAAAGTTGTGTCGCTGAAGCAACTCGCAACACCAAAGTCACATGACACACGTAAATCAGGTGCCACTGAAGAGACAAGTCACTTAACACATGTAGTATTATGTGCCTTAATAATGGGTGTGTTTGAGATGAGCCAGGCCTTCAGGTGATCTAACAGGATGTTAGTGTCTCTTCCTGAATATTCTCTGAAGGCAGCTGGAAACTGTACAACTTGACTGCAACTTTTCGCCACCACATCCCGCCGTGGCCGTCTGATCTTGTCTACTTTCCAGGCAAGGCGCACTTAATCTTTTACGAGCCTAATGTTTTTGTTTGGGTGTTTGTGCCATCCATCCACCCCACCACCTCCATGTGTGAACTTTCTCCCTCTTTATACTTTGTCAACAGCCCAGTGTTGACAAACGGCTGCGGATGGTTTTACAATTTTTTAAAAGTATTATCTGTGACACAATTAGCTTTCATCCTTCAGTATGAGTGGCTGAAGGTTGCTGAGACTGGGTTGAATATTTACCATGGTCCTTAAATTACTTTAGGGGCTTAGCATGTTCACACATGTTAATTAGCACTATACACAATGTGCAGCTGAGTCTAATGAGAGTGTCATTGGTTTTAGGTATTTTCTGTATTCTTGAGGTATTTTGCATTTGCGAATTTGTCTGGCCATGACAACCTAGTTTATGACCAAGGAGTCTGGAATCTCTTCATTCCTAAGGGCTGTTATCAACAAGTGCAGACCAGAATGCTTCTGCCAGTTGGAAAGACCTCCAACCAGTAAGTTAAGCAGCACACTGTCTTTTTGAAACACCTGAGGTAAGAAACTCGCAATGTGGGAACAGTGTCTTGATTCATATTTGATCAGTTTCAAGTTGGCACTCAAAACATGTGATGTATGACTTTTCAAAGAACAAGTGGAAATCTGTCTGAACAGGAGGGTGACCAGAGGTATCTGACCTCAGAGATTTGTCTGGTTCCCAGGATAGGCATAAATCAAAGTACTGAACAAATCAGATATTTCCCCTCATGTTAGAGACAGATGACAAGTGAGGAAATCACCAGAGTTATTATAGTTCATCCTGAATGGCACGTGAAGGTCTGAACCAAGAGATATTTTACTGAAAACTGTAATTACGAACCTGCTGGTGGCAATCAATGAGAAGTCAGGTGATCACCAAAGTCATTAGGCTTGATCATCCTGGGACAACGTGGCAACCGATCCAGCAGTGGAGTTATTTCAGTCTGGATCAAAGTGGTGGATCGACCGACAGAGGGTCACAGCCATCCTTATGAAGCCCTGTTGCTAGTGTGGGCTAAAAGACTTTAGCACCCTCTTTGTTGAGTCACTTTGACTGAAGCGACTTTGTTTGGTGGGTGGCTTTCTTATATTTTTAAGAAGAAGTGAAATAATGACTAAACATTGTATTTGGAGTGACGTTATCCCTAGGTTACAAAGTTAACTTAGTGTGTTGCATGGCAACAACAATGATGTAACATTCTTTTGAGTTCTTGCTCTGTCTTACTAGCAAAAGTTTTCAGTCTCTTTTTTCAACTTAAAGTTTCTCCCACTTACTGTCTTTATTTTCACGGGCCACGTCCCACAATCTTTGGGCTTTGTCCCTCTGCATTTTTAAGTGCTTCTGTAGAATTTCTTTTGAAAGCCAACTTTGCCTCCCACAGCTCATTCTTGGACTTCTGTGTCAGTGAAGGGCCATCCACAATTACAGGCGACTTCTCCTGACCTTCTCCTGACAGGTCTTCTGCTTCGCCTCAGTCTTGCTCAGCCGAACTTTGAATATGTCTTCTTTTGTCCTCTCCTTTAACTCCTTCTTGCTTTTGTGTTCTGGGTTGCACTGTGAATCACTCAGAAAAACGTTGGCAATAAAAAATTCAAATTTATGGCAAAAAAAAAGATTCAGCTGAGGCAATCTGCGCCTGCACACCAAAATAAGGCATTGCTAGGACTTCAGTGATCCAAATAGAGCATTTGGAGTCAGGGACTTCAGAGAGAAAGAATCCCAGAGAATGTCAAAAAGAAACCGCAATTGAATAATGGCTACAAAAACTGAATCAGATAAATTTAGGCCTAAAATCTGAACTATCAAGAGAATGTCAAACACTCGAATATTCGACAGCTTGTAAAGACACTGTTAAATGAGAAATCTGTTACATATTAACTGTAATTTTTCATAAAATGACCATGATGTGCCATCAGAGATTAAGGAAACAAGCTAAGTTGAAATACTTGCTTTGCAGCAATGCTACTGCTGTGGTGCTCTCCTTTGAAACTTTGACTCCAATATAACTGTTTTTGTTCAATTCAGAGTTTGAATTAATAGCGAATCTTTGCTGAATGAGTGTCTGTTCATGAGTCATAAGAAATAATTAAGAATCTTTTAGAAAAAGATGTTTATTTCAGTTAAATTGAGCAATACGTTAATAGAGTTTGGCAAGAAGAAGGCAGGCCGCCACTGAAGTGTGAAGAGTGTATTTTTGCAGCAGTGTGTTTCTGTTTTCAGGATAACATGCTTAACTTTACATCAGTTGGTTGACAGTTATAAACATCTGATCAATTTACAGTGGAGGATTTTGTTTGGGGAAAAAAACGAGACCTAGTAGACCTAGTGTTACTGCAGATAAACTGATAAATTGCACAAATAGCACAACAGCACACAACAATCGCACAACAAAAGGCACTCGTGAGAAATGTACTTAATTCTGCTGTCAACGGCGTTTGCATCTGTTGTGTCACCTCTGAAGCAGTTTTACTATTTATTCTGTTTTTACTCTTTATTTTATGTTGATTACTTTTGCAATATGCATCAGACCTACTTTTCAACCTCTGCACACTGATAGCCAGGAAAATGTTGATTGAATTTACACTGTACAAGCTTAAATATGTCTTTCTAAAGTCATCCCTACTTATTTAAACCACATCTGTCCTATAGAAACGACAGGATGGCCATGCACCTCTGACATGTTTACATAAATACAGACTTTAAAATGACCTCAGCTTCACGACTGTTTGCTATAAAGAAATGTCAACCAAAGGATGAATCAAGTTAAGCCAAAGGAATCTTCAGGTCACTGCTTCACACTGCTGTTGCCTCATTAACATTACGTAAGGATGAAGTGTGAATAATTTTAGTAGCTCAACTCAATTAGTCTGTTTTATTCCTCTGTGTCTTCTTTTAACATGTGGCATAATGAGAGCGAATATTTTTAGGGTCACAACAACCCAATTAAATATGTCTTCATGCTTCAGCGAGTTACAGCAGAGTACTTTTTAAAGTCCCACATGCTTAGCCCGTGCAACTCTTTGTTGTATAACCTTTAATTACTCTTTCATTATAAAATGATGTTAAGGGGTAACCTGAATGGCTATTGTTGCCTAAGAAGTTTCAATTTGCTGTATGAATTCTCATTTAGAGGTTACAGTTGTTTCTGCAGGGCCCAGTGCTTAATTTCATTTTAGAGGCTCTTATGTACCCCAGAAAAGAAGAAATAATATTAATGTATCACTTTTAATATTTGTCTTACTGTATGAACAAGGCAGGGACAAACTGACATAATTAAAGGGTTCTTAAACATTTTCTAAAGTCAAATTAAAGCACTTTTCCCTGCATTTTCAAGACACATTTTCAAGCTTTTCCAGCACTTACTGCAGTGGTAAGTGGTAAACATATGTATATACATGCAAAATGACTTTGTAATCACCATGGCACCCTGCCAGAGGATCTATGAAATGTTTTCAGATTCATTCATTAAAATTAACATGATATAAAAAAAAATTCATTTATTCAGTAATTCTTTTACAAAAAGTATCATGATGACAGTGTACAAAAACTTTTATATTCTGCAAGATTCACCAGAAAATACAAAAAAATCTGCCAGATTAAAAATTACTAAAAAAAATTAGACACAAATTTCTGAGAAAAAAAACAACTTACATTTATGTGACACAAAATGAGAGAAAATTCATTTTTGGTCACTTAAGGTTTTGATTTACATTTTAAAATCTAAAACACTCCATAGATTCTGTTCAATTCTTATAATCTATAACAGTTAATAAATATAGGGTATATATAAATCCTCCTTTTGCCAATCAAGCAAGTATCATCCACACATCAACTATTAACAGGTGTAAACCAACTCCACATGCAAAAGTTCCCAGTATATTTTATATCTTGTACAGGATCCTTGGCTGGGGAAAATATCAGTTATAAACAACCAAAATTATATGAGCATTTCTACAGAATTGTGACAAATAAAAGGAACACAACATGTCACCTGATAAACTGAAAAGTTAGTTCTCAGTGTTTATGCATTACAGATGCAGTTTTATCTCAAAAGTGGAACAAAAAGATGGTTAAACAAACACTATGTGCTATGGAAGCATTTCTTTAAATGCTTCTATCTCAAGATCACAAATTATTCATTTTATGCAATCATTTAATATTTAGTTTTTGATAACAGGTTCATTTATCTGGTTATTCTGAGAACAAAAGGGCAGATTTCTTTGTGTTAACAAGATCGGTTCATGAAAAAAACAACTTTTATTTCCTCACAGGACCCAGGGTGGTTATGGAGAACTCAGAAGTAAGTTTTTGGTTCATTTGATCGCACATAATTTCAGTTACTGCAGTGAGAATCAAGCAAGTCTGCTTTAAGTCAAGCAAGTCATAAGTGAAAAATGAAAAAAATAAGAATAAAAATACAAGCGCTGCTGTTCTCGGCTAAAAGATGAGAGCAGCAGCAAACCAGACAGGGCGAGTTGCATCATGGGAAATGTAGGGTCCAGTATTTTTGGAGGTCGATCCAAGCTAAAACTATTTCTGCTGCATTGATTCTGACCACTGACTCTCCCAACTTAATGTAAGCTTAACACAAATTTGGTGGAGCACCCCTTTAAAACAACTCACTATTTCCCAGTACTGTACAGCAAGGTCCCATTATTTTTAATTTCAGGGCCCGCAGCAGTGAAGTCACTGCCTCTAACTGTGTCATTGACGCAACATGAGGCAACTGTCACGCAACATGTAGAAAACTCCCCGCCGAAAATGCCGTCTTTGAGCTTTTTTTGGTGTGTCACGGTGAGGCGGCGGCGTGACGCGATGGTGACAAGAGGTGACAGCGCTGCTGCGACACAACACAGAGAAGGTTGGGCCGCTCACGGTTTCAGCTGACATCAGTCAATCACAGAAGAAAGAGACGGAAGACAACAAGAGGAAACAAAAGGAGTCATCCACCCACCGGCGCTCTCCCTCTCTGTCATGTTCAAGTACCTGAGTGTATCTGCAGCAATCTGAGCCTCGTGTCTGACTCTTCATGCCTCGAGTCTCTTCATCTGATGCGTTTGAGGACTGCAGAATCAGCTGGAATGAGTCCCAGGACAATGCAGCGTCTCTATAATCAGTGAAATGTTTGCCTTCCTTTTGTCTCTCTGTAGTCAAACGCATCCTTTCATCTTGTCTGTCCAACACAAAGAGCTGTATTGTTGTGTACAGTCTCACTCTCACACACACACAGCGGGAGGTAAACCCCACACTGCAGAAAGAAGCTTGAAGACATGCAGAGGTGATTGTGTTCTCTACTGTACCGAGCAGTGGGATCACACTGTAACCTCCCTGGAACTCAGCAGGGGTCCGTAGTCTGATTTCTACTGTACATGCCGCAGGTGAGAGGAGAACAAAGCCATTCCCTCTCCATGCCCCCACCCCCCCTCTCTGACCTCCTTTTTGTGTTTACTCCCTTTTTATCCTCGTATTGACTGCAAAGATATTAATCTTCAGAACTAGGTCTGCAAAAAGTTTCATCATTAATTTCTATTGGTTTTTTGGGGTTTTTTTTTTGTTTTTTTTTATATTGAGTTATACACTGTTGGGAAAGATGTCTGTCACAATTTTGACAGTAAATGGTAACACTTTTTAAACAGCAACAGCCAAACCTTGGTCCAAACAAAGGAGGTTGTCTCGGTCCAGATCAAATTTGGTTCAGTTAACTTCCAGTGTAAAAACATTGTTTTTGGGTGATCCAGACTTTTAGACCAAGCCGTCACAACTGGAAAAGTGGCCGCCAATGAGTGAGAGGAGAAGACCAAGTGTTTAGTTTACATTTGATCCTGACTTTATTGACTTTATAAAGAATCAGTTCAACAAAACTCTGATACTTTTAAATTATTTACGAAAAGGATGAGAGAGCGTAACCTGACACGCTAAATGGTTTGTTACACCGAGCCATCAGGGAAGTCGTCCTTAGAAACAGTAGGCACTTTCAAAAAAAAAATAAAACACTTAACAGGTGATTGGATGAATCATCTGTGTAACAAGGTCCAACTTCAACCAATCAGATCAAACTCTCACCGAAGCCAGTTGGGAGAAGAGCGAAAACACCTTTTCCATGGAGAAAAGCTTTCAGTGCTGGTCTTTACTCTACTTTCAATGAAGGAATACTCTCCAGTTATGATTTACGTGATGTCATTGTTGTCACACCTAAAACTGCACCCATAGCTGCCAGTAGTCCCTCCTGAGGATGCTGATTGGCTGCACCACTTTTGACGCAGACACAAACAGATAACTTGCGAGATGGCAAGATGGATTCTCTCGTGATCTCTCGAATCCAGCTGCCTTACAACGTAAGAGAGAGAGGGGAGTAGAATTGAATTTGTTTTGGTGTGCTCCACATAACAAATAAATGACATATACAATATAGAATCACAAATATTAACATAAATAAACACAACAAAGACACATTACAATATATTAACAGGACAATAAAGACAGTAGTGCAGTACACATTGCTCATACCCTCAAAGAGGCAAACTAAAGTGCTTCAACCAGTGCAGCATTTAGGATGCAAATTGCTTCAGGATAAGTACTGTTGTGAAAGTGAGATGTTCTAGTCTGAATATTGTGTAGTCTTTTCCCCAGTGAGGGGGTGAATAAAGGGTTAGCAGGGTGTGACTTTCCTGCAGGACTATTACAGCTGTACTTTTCCCATCTTACCTTTCTGACTGAAGGAATCACGTTAGTTCTATACTCATATTTACTCATATGTATTTAGTCTTAGAATAAGTCTGATGATAAATAACACAGTTTACAGGCCCACAGTGTCAACAGCAGTCAATCGGCTTATAGTAAATGTGATATTGCCAGTGTTTAATGCATATTCTGCGTTCACTGGAATGTGCAACAGCTGATGCAACAGCTTAAAGAAGCACACATGGCTGCGTTTCTAATCAGGGTTTGCCTGCTACGGCTGCGGTAAGATGGTCACAGAAAAACAAAGCAACACCACAGATAGCTTATCTGTGTTTTCCCGTTATGCGTTACGTTTCACGAGGAGATTAACACCTCACTCTCTATGATGTTTTTTTGCGGGCAAGAGAGGAAAAGATTAAAACAAACTGAAATCCCACTGTTGGAGTCTTTGTGTTTAAGGTTTTTCGATGCTGCATCAATATCTTCCTAGCTGTCACAGAATCATAGCACGTGTGCACCTCCAGCTCTAAAAAATTCCATTGTCGACTGTCTTAGTGTGTCAGTTGTCCTCTAATTTAATTTGACAGGCAATAAGTAAAAGATAATGACTACAGGAACACTGGAACACAGGGACACTATCTTTTTATTCTCCCTACAATAATTTTTTACTCAAGATGGTATCAGGAATCATTTTGATACACATTATGACAAAAGCCTGATTAGAAATCTGGTGGATTTTAAAATGTCACAGGTGCAAAGAAAAATATCAAATTGAAATAAGAAAAACGGTGGTGGCTTATACCTGGTGTTTATTCATTCTGTTTGCCTTCCCAGTTGCACTCGGGTGAGAATAGTCACACTGCAACTATTCAGCTATTCATAACCGGCCCTGTAGTTAAGCTATAAAGAGCAACAAAAGTATTTGCAGGGAGGAGGTTGTGGAAGATTAATGAGTCAAACAAAAACAAACAAACCTGCTTGGTTAAATTTGGGAAAAGATTGTGGTTTGTCTTATGTGGGTGTAAATAGCAACATTGGCTATTCTACCTTGAGTACAAACAGCATTGTTGCCTAGTGACACCTGGCTGTCAAAAGCCTTTATCTTTCAGAGTTTCCATTAAAGTTTTGCTATGCTGCAGCTCTGTGAGGCTGTGCCTGCTGCACCCCGAGCTAAATGCTAACATAACCATGCTAACATGATCACAGTGACAGTGACATCCTGATGGTGGTAATTTAGCATTTTGACAATGCTAACATTTGCTAATTAGCACTGAACACAGCTGAAGGCATTTCGACTATCCTTAGTTGCACATGTATTTAGTCCTATACCAAAGTACCAGACACGTTGTTTAAGTCCATCGTTAGGAGGATCAGCTCATTCCTAAACCTGACAAAACCATGACCGTTTTACATTAACTACATGTTAAAAAAAGGCTCTCTGGCAACATTGTACACAGGTGCTAAGGTACCTTGTTCATCAGTTATGAGACGCTGAGGGGTATACCAAATGCATTGGTATTTGACAACCTGGGATGAGAATGGGTTGGAAATGGGTCCCATGTCGTCTGGGAACATGAATGTATGTACCAAATTTCATGGCCATCAATCCAATGGTTGTTTAGATATTTCAGTGTGGACCAAAGTAGCAGACCTGCTGACCAACATTGGCATCATTAGTGTCATGCAGCATGGCTAAAACTGAACAAAACCACACAGGATTTTCTTTTATGCAGTATGTTTTTTGTATTAATCATTAGACAAACACAATGTCTTTATCATGACAAACCATGTGATTGTTTTGACCCTTGTGTCACTCTGAACACTAAAATTGTGCAGAAAATGATGTCAGAACAAGAATTCCCCTACATTTTGTGTGAATGTGTGAATGTTATCAATTTGCAGCTACCTGTTCCCAGTAAGTGACTGTCTGATGAATATGAGTGTTACCCACTGAGACTCCAAACTCCCACACAGCAAAAGTGTCCTTCCACACAGTAAAAGTGAGACAGTGAATGTGTGACCTGCAGATGAGGCTGATGAAAAGGAGAAGGTGTTACACTGGTATTAAACTGCTCATTTCATAAAATAAACTATTATTCCAACCTAAAAAATCT
This sequence comes from Lutjanus campechanus, assembly GCA_027495735.1. Taxonomy (NCBI): domain Eukaryota; kingdom Metazoa; phylum Chordata; class Actinopteri; order Lutjaniformes; family Lutjanidae; genus Lutjanus; species Lutjanus campechanus. The sequence goes on along the minus strand of JAJHUR010077077.1, from coordinate 14,690 downwards.
TTATCTCTCCGTCATGCCGTTAACATCTCCATTGGCGATAAAAGGGCGATACGGTCTCCTGATCGTGACGTAACACTCTCCACCTCTCACATTTTCACCCAACCTGTTCACATGACACTGCTGTTGAGGTCTGAACGGTAATTAACGAAGCGGATGGCACTAATTGGTTTCACTATGACAGATACAGTAAGCTGCATTACTGTAACAGACACTAAATGGTATCGCCATGACAACCGCTAATTGGTATCAGTGTGACAGACACTGAGGGAGGAAAGGCACCTACTCTGGTTCTGCGGAGAACAGTCTAAGATGGTTGCTAAGAAACAGATCTTCGGTAGTGTATGGGTGTGTGTGTGGGGTGTGTGTGTGTGTGTGTGTGTGTGTGTGTGTGTGTGTGTGTGTGTGTGTGAAGGGGGTTTAAATAGATATACAGTATATATATGGTCTTTTTGAGAGAGAGAGAGCGAGGGAGATGCAGACATATATGCATCAAAACGATAGGTAACTTAGTTTGTGTCTCAAACATTCTCTCTCTCTCTCACACACACACACACACACACACACTGAACAATTTATAGTGTCAGACAGGATCTGATGACTGCTGTGATTCTGTCTGCTCTGCCTCTGCCTGAGTTTCACAGGTCAGAATAGAACCTATAGGAGGTAGCATGTACAGTATCCCCACAGCTCACATTGTGTCAGGATGCATGTAGTGCCTGTAGTGTTCTCCAAACTTTTGCTCCTGGTTCTGTATTTTGGACCTCAACATGTAGCCATTGGATAGAACAGAAAAGGAATCCCAAAGACAAGAATCATAGCAAAAGAAAAGTTTTCTGCATGAAAACAGATTTCACTCTCTCCCTCTCTCTCTCTCTCTCTCTCTCTCTCTCTCTTTTGTCCATATAATCCAGGTGGAAAAAGTATGCACATTCTGTACTCAAGTACAAGTACAGGTACTTGTGTGAAAGCACTGCTTCAACATCTTTAATCAAGTAAAAGTGAAAAGATACAGGTTCTGAAATGTACTGAAATGTCTGAAGTTTGCCCCTGTGGGACATTTATATGGGCTGTTTCTGTGAAAATGTAACTGAACCTCAAATTTTCTCTGTATTCAAGTGTTCTTGTTGTTGCCTTTTTTTTTTTT